>JAQIWN010002486.1:0-15697 GCA_034699025.1 Entomobrya cf. arborea Gr-Col-00668 | reverse complement strand
CATTACATTAACTACACATAATTATACTAACGAAAGAATAGGCATGATGATGCGATGCATCCTACTTTCGCCCATTAAAAGTGCATTTCTTACAATATTAATTTAGACACCACAGCTGCACTTTCACTTTTCCTATACCTTAAAGTACACACCAAACAATAGAGAAACAAACCAAACTAATCCACATAAGTTTTTCATTTACCTAATTTAATGTAATCAAATGAATATAAAAGGAACGAATGCAATGATGCCGATGAAGAGTGTAATTTGTTGTGAAGTTAAGCTCTTTTCCTAATTTATTCGTTCTGTGTGCTTTTGAACAAAAAGAGTAAAAACGTAGTTCATTGTGCTCCTGTCTAAATAAACATCAGCATTACTGCATCTAAATTTCTCGTGGAACTGCTGGTTTGTAGTTTGAGCTCCCAGTTTTTTTGTTTGACTACTTCTATAACCGTAAACGTATGGACACCTCACTCACCCTCAGCCCGTGTCTAGTCTGATTGTGAGTTTAATGAGGCTTGCATTTAATACCCCACTACTATTGCATCTCGTGGTGAAAGCGGTGGTGCAATAGTGGCCGGAACATTTTGATCAACAGTAAAACATACAAACTGATAAAGTGTATCTTTTGCTTACCCCCCACTGAATAACCACAATGAGGGCGGTTACTCATCGTGGTAACAATAAAACCAACACAGGAACATACCTCCATTTTGACCATTTTCTCTTTTGTGGCTATAACAAGCTAATATCTGTACTCACGTTTGATTTTGCAGTGCAAACCAAATACCACATTATAATGTACAAAATACAAACTATAAAAAGTCTTTACTGTAGAAATTGCTGGCTAAATATACTTATATATAATATGGTACTCATTCTCATCATGAAAATTACTACTATTTAGTAATAATTACTACTAACAAGTTGAGTATATAAATGTAAATTTTAACGTTTATGACCACATGCCATTTACAGGAGTTGTAGGTGGTTATTGCATTTAATAGAATATGGATATAAAATGCAGACACACCATTTAACTTTCTTTTTAACTGCGGTTTTAGGACAAGTACTTGCTCTCTTTAACGACATTTCTTAATTTACTTTCGTTGTTTGTAAGTAATCCTCATGTTAATACAAAAACGGGAGTTTTAAAAGACGCAAAAAAAGAGAAAGGTATCATTATTTGGCTGAAGAATGGGTGGCATACTTACTACATTGTTTCAGATGATGATCTTGATATGCTGTTAAAAGGCTGCATGTCGTACGTTATTTAAAAAATATTTATTCTAGTTCTGAGAATAACATCAAATGACCAACTTTTTAAGAAGGAGTGTTTAATTTTTCTTTCAAATTTCTATGCTATATGGTATTCTAATTATTTCTATACAAGGAAATGTGAAGAGCTCTAGAATAATGAATGAGCGAAGTTAAATTTAATTTAAGAGGTTGGCAAGTTTTATCACTTTGCCCCATCTCCACCGCTTCAAAATATTTTTTCTCTTGTACCCAGTCCTTCTCCACTCTACATTACTTTCCTTCTTCTATGCATGCAGTAGTGTAGTTAAAGTCAGATTTTTATCACTGAAGTTTTCTCTGTATGCAAATTAACTGAACAATAAAAGGATGTTAAGACCATCAGCAGTGGCATTATTTTAAACTATTTTTAGAGATTGTAAAGTTAAAACATTAACACGCATATACACTTTCTTTTATTTTTGCAGTCGATGTATTTTGAGTTAGCATATAAGTTTTATTGCTATCAGCTTAATTTTTTTCTCAAAATATGATATTGGACGTTTCCGGTGTTTCGTACAATTCTTCAGAAAGACGTACTTTACCACCTCCGGAGTTTCAGAAGTATAACAACAGTGTTTTGAAAGTTACACAATGGATCGGGATTTTTGGCTGTTTCGAAAAAAGTACCCTTACATATACATATGCATTTGGCTTTAAATAGAATGGGTTCATCTCCAGAATTGGTTCCCTATACAGTTTTTTAATGTAATATAATCTGAATGTCTAGACTGTACACAGACGAATCTAAAAATACACAGGACATGCATAATAAGAATTTTAAATTCTTTTGTTACACATTTACACACTTTACACCACTCCTTCTTCGTTCGAGAAGAAATATAAAAGGGTTATTCTACTGTAAATGATTCAACTGAAAAATTGAAAAGTGTGAAAACTACAGAGGCAATAGAATTGAAACGTTTTCTAATGCTAAATGCAAATGACTGTAAAACTAAAGTAACGAATAAAACGAAAAAAATAAATAGAAATTTCTCGCTTCATGAAATTAATTCATGTTCAAGCGCAACGGAGCACGTTTAAAAATAGGTGAAATCTTTTCTTCCAAATAAGTCTCTTCCTCCAAACGATTTTAGGTCTGCTTTGATACACGATTAATATCATTCACAGAAAAACTTTAATAGACAATGCCACAGATTATCAAACTTCCTACTGAATGCTAAAAGTTTTATTTGTTGACTAAGATTTTAACTTGACCTCATAGTTTTTTTTTTCTTTTCATTTTTTAGAATTCAAAATATGCATTTACATATTTGACATCTCTTCCAGTAAATTTAAATACATGTGTCCATGTTGTAGCTGGACGTTGAAATTGATTTGTTAAAAAAATGTGAAGCACCTATATCATTGTGCCTTATAAACTACAGAACGTATATTCAATTCATGAAAAAATAAGCAAGCATAACAAAATTGTTACACAGACTAAAAAACCAACTGTGCATGAAAACATGATCATATGCGTTTTTCACTGGGGAAAGTAACCCTGCTTAAAATGCATCTCTTTGAAGATATTGAGATTCAGTCGCTGCATGATGATCATGAACAACCCTACCATACCATCAGCTAAAGCTCCCTAAATACAGACATTCCATACGTTTATACTCGGCTCAATGACCCTAAATGTGCTGATTTTACATGGGATAGTCTCATTTTAAAAGCATTTCCCATAAAATGTTTGCATGCATGACTAACAATGGAGTCTATTATGATGATGGCCGGCAAAAATAACAACACAATAACGACGGGAAAATGGGAAACGAACAGTTCAGCAAAATCGGAAACCGTGTAATGCGTCTATTTCTCAAGTAAACATCCTCTTTAACGAGCATACACATAATTATTAATACTTTCACTTGAATACATAAAACATACGTACGCATTTGTACACAAACAGACTCTGGACGAGTGTGCTTTTGCTTTCACTATTTCACTCCCACACAATTTTTTTATTGTTTCATTTGCGAGTATACAGCCACCATGTACTTTTATGTAAATGTTCAACATTAACCATTAACTGCAGTTTCCTATTTAATGCTCAGGCGACAGACTTCTGTGCATCCAATAACTGTTTGCTGGACTTCTGTACTTATCACATAATTTTTCATCTGATGCGTTATGTTGATGAGGAGAACACGCTAATATTGCAATTTGCGAAACCAATTACATGACATACTGAGAATGACTCTATGCTTGAATGATATTTTATGAAGGCTATCTGCTGATTCAACAAAGGAAAATGTGCGTAGATACGGTTTGGTAGTCCTCATATAAAAACTCAATTGTATGTTTTTATATGTGAAAATGTTTTAAATCATTGTTGAATTGAAATTGAAACTAACTTTCGACATCACACGCGGGATGCTACAAAATCAACTAAATGGACAAATAAAAGTTCGCACACCACCATCAATCCATCCATCCACATCCATCTATACGAATGTTTGTATGATTGTATGAATGCATGTCTATGTATGCCTTTAATTCTCCAAAGTAAATCTAATTACAATTCAAGTAGAATAGTAACGATGTATAAAGTTCTTTAATTTTTATTCCTAATACTAATTGGTTCATGGTCATATACTCCAACATTAAGTGTAAGGACAATACCGTAATAGGGGCTCATTTGCTTACACGTACGAAAATTGGGTAAGCACTGTTTGAAAAATTGGAACATTTGGACTCACTGTCTAAACAGCAACAAAGGAACTATCTAGTGTGCAAAAATTCTTTGTATCCTGTACTGAAGTAACAATTAAGAGCAAATGCTACATGCTAATGTCACATTTTAATTGTAAAAACGCTTTAGTAAGAACATTGCACAGGAGATAGGGGAAATGTGTACCCTATTATAGAAATACTGTAGGGCGGAAGTAGCAATAATGTTGCGATAATAGGAATCATAATAATAAAAAGTGGAGTAGAGGTAAGGAATGGTTGTTTGAAGTGATGCGTCATCATGATCATCATCTCTGTGTGTTTGTACAGAAGAGATTCCTATGCAGTATATAGGTTGAAAAGAGAGGTATTTAAAGTGGCAATGAAATGCAGAGAGGGAGAAAGAGAAAAAAACAGGAAAGCCTATTGCGAATAATAAGAGTACTCATTGAAAATACTCACAGAAACAGTGTGTGGTATTTAGCATATATCCATCCACTTTAACGTGTGTGTATGTGTGTATTTTAAATATCAGCAATGTTTTCCTACACTACTCGTATAATAATAACATAAACATCATAACATTCCTTCAATGTGCTTTAGCGGCCGTAAGATCTCTATAAAAAGTTTTCATGAGAGACACATGCGACTAGAAGAACTGGTAATGGTAAATGTATAGGAGTTTCCATTTAATGCATCGTTTTGGTAGTCATTGTGTAGCGTATATAATACTCATGTCCTGCACTGGTTTTGCAAGAAGCTGAAAATGATTACAGGCGAGTGTATAAAAACAAAAACATTTTCACTTTGTGCTGTGTCGCAAAGAATCTTTGGAATTTACTCATTGTCTACTTTGCTGATCTGTGTTCAAAGTAGACCCTTACACTGACTAGAGCTTTTTGTCTTGTGTATAGTGGATAAACGATTGTTTTACTTGGAGAGTCCAACGAAACATACTTATTTTGAATGTCCTCAAGCGCGTTCGTCTGAAACTGTGGTGTCTATAATGTAATTCCTAGTTCCCAGGGAGGACGGGACAGAAAAGTGAAGTTTGCTAAAATACAAAGAATGACAAGTACGAAGAAAACATGTCTGTTCGGGCGAAAATATTACACTTTCGCTACATGGCTCCTTGTGGGTTAGATTTGGAAGCATTACACAAGTGATTTCATTACTACAAGGCAAGGTAGGATGAAAAGGGACAAAAGATGAACCTTATTTGGAATGGAAGACAAATGAATTCCTGGTAGGTTTGGTATGCACTATAGACCCATTATACAGATTCCAGCAACAAAAATTAGAGGGGTGTATACCTACCTTCCAAATAAAATATTGCAGTGATACCTAGCTAGATGATGGCGCCTGTCTACGTACTACGTACCTGTCTCAGAATCAGATAAAGAGAAAATAAAAAAATAGAAAGAATTGTGGTTTATGATTCCATGAAGATGGGGTCATTCGTTTAAACAAAAAACGTTATATTTTACATTGGGTAAAACTGCACTGGTAAAAATGGAGAAACGTTTTTCTTTCCATTTTTCCTTAAAAAAACGCTACATTGACATTCATGTTATCACTCTCTTTTGCCTCTATGCATTCAATGTTTAGATAATCGAACTGGATCTTCCAATGCAGGACATTCTGTAAATTTCGGTTCACCCTCATCCATCGCATCGGTAAACCTATGTTTATTTTCGTTAAATTATACAAGAATGAACACAGCTGCTGAAAGTTGAAATGGTGGGTCAAAGTCCGCGAACAAATCCTTCATGCATGCATACCATAATTTTTACTTGACCAAAAGCAGAGCAGACGAAAGATAATATGGACAAGAAAAGCTAACGCAAAACGAGATTCGAGGCGAGACTAACAAAACCATTACGATTATGATATGGATGATTTGACCCCAGAAAAGGCAATGAATATAATTTATTTTTGCATGAAATAAGAATATAGTATGTACTAATGAACGAGCATACTTAAGTAACTGTGTGATGCATCATCATCATCTCTACGTTGCTTTTACTTGTCTGACGTTCCCGGGCTAATGAGTTAATCTCCTTTTCCTTATTTGCTCCAACTTGCCACTTCTCCGTTTTCTCTTTCCACACGAAAAACCCGAGTCTTCATATTAAGCTCGAAACCAAACCCAAGCACAAATGCATTTACGCAGAAACTTACTACACTTAGTTTTCTGTTTGCCTAATTCATTCATTATTCAGAGAGAATGGGAAAAGAAGAAAGTGTATCTGTTCCGTGAGGAATAATGTAGTGAAAACTGAACACCCAGTCCTCTTTGTATTATGCATTCACCACCACAAAACTCTTTATCTCGATATACTTTCGGAATGATGAAGTAAAAGATTTGCTCAAAATTCTCACATTATTATAGCACATGAAACTTTTGCCCTACTTATACATTCGTCAGCGTGATAAACATTGTTGCTCAAGATATGTATTCAGTAGGATATAAAATTTTTGCTACTATCTGTCTCTCTTCTATTTTAAATCGGGTGTGTAGATAGATACATTTGTGCTCATGTATGAGAATATGATATGATTCCATTATTTTATCGCAGATGTTATACAATTTATGAAGAAATACCTATCAAGTAACTTTTTGCATGTAAGATGATAACACAAGTTACCTACCACTATCGTTATATAGTAGTAGGGTTTTCCTTTAAGTGTGTAGTGGCCTGGCCGGTTTTTTGATCGAGTGTGCCTTTGGTCGTATCGACTTTCTCCTTATGCATTTTGAACAGCTCAGACCAGCTAAACGATAAAATATGATGCATTTATTCAGAGAAGAGGTGTTAGCGAAACCAGAAATATTAGAAGAAGGTTTTGAGAAGAATTTTATATCTTTTCCATTTCTTCCTTCGCCATTCTCCATCAAAGTATTAGGGAGAAAGGAGCGAGTATACGTGAGCTCCAACTATCCTGCAAACGAACCCAAGTTTATTGTCTGATGTGATGACGATGACGATGTGACTAAAGACGAGACAAAGCGAGACTGAAAACGACACGTTTTGTCCTCAAGAATCTCTTGTCGTTTTTTTTCTTTTCAGGAAGAAAAGTAGCATACTAACTTTTTATGTAGTGTATGTACATGCATAGTAATATTAATATTATACTCACTTTGCAAAAATAAATATTTTTTCCTTCGATCACTTGGGATATTAGACAATTTTTGTCTCCATTTTTCTTCACACACACACATACTCCCACAACATGTGCACTCATCTTACAGCTTGATGACATGTGCACTGTGGTAAGTGCTGCATGAATGCTAAATGTTGGAAAAAGAGATGGATATATGGAAAGAAAACGCTTAGATGGGTAAGTTGAATCCCATCCCAATCCTTCGTCTTCCAGGCTGTCTTCTCGAGTGCACTTCATCAAAGCCAGAAAGCAGAGTAACTGCAGTAGTAAGTGATGCTGGGGATGCGAAGTGTGTGGTGTACACGCAACAGCTTCAACTACAGGAAGTTCTTTCATCATTCTTGCCCCAACAAAAGATGTACAAAGTACAAAAAAGTGTGTCTCCTGAGAGTGTTACATCTAATGGATATATTGTGGAAAAAATAAGACTGTCTAAAGAGTGTTTTCACAGTATGTTATAAAAATTATACAAGGAGAAAATGAATATACACCATAGCATCGTCACCACGAATTGCAAACTGGTATGTCTACATGGTTCACGCACTTTTACGAAACATATACCTTCACGTATTATTAGATAACATCATTTATTCAACACACTCTTCTTTTTTTACTTCTGGCTTGCACCCTTTATGGCCTTTACATTCCAATTTCAAAACTGTATAAGGAGCAGCTGCACTTTGCCAAGTTAAAAACACCAAAGGAAATTCTCATTTCCTTGGAAAATGAAGAAATGAGCAAACCATGTCTCTTTCACATATATATCCCCATTTGCTAGACAAATACATGGTATGGAACTAGGAAAACGCGCAGAAATAGATTTAGATGGCCATATACAACATTTTCCTGAGAAGAATGGCTACTTTTCAAGTTTAACGCGTCACGCCTACATTGCACACTCTTGAAGGAGATGTGTGATTTTTTTCCGTAGAAAAAGGCGACAACGTAAATATGAAATTGTGTATTTGGTCAAGGCATGGTCAAGTTTGTGGCAGCAGATGTGGTGTATGTTCTTAAAAAGTACAAATTATTGAGTAGCGCACATTAGGGTAATAACAAGAACTGATTCAACAGTCTGTACCGTGGGTGGGTGGACACAAAAACTTTGAAAGTGAAAATTTTGGTAGAGATCTAAATGAGCATTTGGGGTTATTTACGCAATGCGGATTCCATTTGTAGTTTAAGTCAGGGTATTTTGTACTAAAATCAGATATAACGTCAACAATTCTCGCGGTACTCCCTCAATGCACTACTTCCTACTCATTAAAATTATGATTAGTAATATTGCAGTTTGTGTTGCATTCCCTAAACCCCTACGAACCTCGTTTACTATGTTTACTTGCAGTTTTTTCATAGCCGAAACTGTACATTATTGCAATAAAAACCAAAGAGTAGATATTAAGTTGCCCGTTTCTGTCTTGCAAATCGTTTTAACACATAGATATTTCGTTTTTCCAGCTGCACTGAAATATGTTTGTAAAGTATTTTATGGAAATGTTATTGCAATAAAGTAAGAAAACACAACCCGTGAAAGAAAACTTGCAGGCCGGGTAAGAGTCATGGGACGTACGTACACAGCAGCCCAAGTTTAAGTTTACAGTGGAGCATTGTAGGAATCTAGCAGGCTGCATCATACCAAGGGAAATGCTGATATACAATAAAAATAGTTGATGCCTCTGATAATCTTGAACTCTAATCAGTAATAAAAAGGAGTCTTTTTTTCTAGAGCGTTGCTCCGAAAAGGGGAAAGGAAGCTATTCATTTTGTGGAAGAAAAGAAAGTATAATCGTAATATCTCAAAGGTACTCATACATTCTAAGTCGTGTGAACCCCTTGTGTGTCTGCTGAATGAGTGTTCTTTTTTTTCTGCCTTACCGAAGTTATCGTCATCAGCTCATGATCACCATCAAAGTCTTTGTTAGTGGAACTATGCGTTTGCGTTTGCCGGCTCCATATACGTAGGCAGTAACTCAACTTAGGTTTTGATGAAGAAAAAAAAAAGATGATGAAGATGATAATGATTATTATTGTGATGGAGAAACCCGGGGAAAATGTATAAGCTGCTTTTGTATAGAATGCAGCGTATTACAGAAAGAAAATGGTATTACAGCGCTCGCTGCACCATCATCACATTTTTTCTTCATGAGTGCGGATTTTTAATATTAGAGAAAAGAAGTGCACAAAGTGAACCCCCAAAAAATATGATGTAAAAATGGAGGCAAAAAAGTTGTAGAAGTAGAAATATAGCTGTCTACTGATGGACGACGATTGGAGTAGGGAAAATAGCAAGCATTCCATAATGCTTTCACTACATCACAATGTGTATAAAAACATGGATATTTCTACAAAGAAATAAATACAAAGGAGCAAAGATCAAGTTAAATGACATGTTGTAGCTCGAGCCTTACAATACATACATATATTTAGTCCCTCAACAACTAAATAACCTGGCATGGCACAAGAGCATGTGTCTTTTCTTTGCTTTTTAATGTGCAATACATTGTGGGGGTAGGTGTCTATAAGGTGAATAAAAATTGCCGTCTTTTACATTTTCTCGGAATGAATTCTACTTTTGATAAAGCACACCTTATAAAAGTTCAATCTACAACCTAGCAGGTTTCTTTACAGCTAGACAAGATGACTACACAAAAATTTTTCTCTTATTTTCATTGTTGTGTTCATTCATAACCGACAATGACAATCTACTATTGTAACTTACTTGGAAGTATACAAATGTTGAATTCATGCATATGTGCACACAAGGCTCAATTGCACACACGCAATTCGTTATTCAACCTGTTTATCATCTACATGCAAACTGCACATACATTTCGCTTGTTCGTTCCTTATTTCCGGTTTTCTTGTTTTATAACATGCTATATTTCACTACTCATATATCCAGTTATGATGAAAGTACATAGCTACACACACGTAAGTATGTACAGTTGTATTAGTTCTTTTTGTAAGTAAAAATTGTAAAAAAAGTGAGTCGAAATAATCTGAGTGAAAGGCAATGAGGAGTGAAGAATTATGGAGACAAAAATGGCTCTTTTCTTAGCCATCATACTCTCAGCACGAGTTGATAGCCCCGTGAGACCCATAACAAAGGAGTAATGGGCACTCTGTATGAACACTTTGTTGTGTGTCGCTTTCTCTCTTTCATCTTCCTTTTTTTCCTCTAAGCGATTCTTTCTGTTCTTTTTTCTTACTTCAACTAGGACGTGTACTGCAAAAAACTACAACAGTCAGTATGTTATGTACATATGATGATAACGATATGGATAGATACGCCAACGCCACTAGTCGTGGCGCTGTTAATATACTTATTTTTGCCACCACACCATTGCTCCCACCACCGTGACAATAACTACTACACATAATACTTCGTGTATTCATACAAAGACTTACTATCTTGTATAATGTTACATTGTTGTAACATGAAGGCTTATGTGTGTGCACAAGTCGCTCGGTACATTTTTTAGTGTTATTTCAAAGTGCTAGCTTGGTATAATATTTTAAATGTATGAGCTTATAAAGTTAAGTCCGTCATGGTTTTATACGTGTGCCACTTGCAAAATATAATCACATTCATGTAAAGGAATTATGTTGTCTAGATTTGCCCCAAAGGTTTTTCTCGACATATATTTCTAGGATTCACCACTTGCTTGGGTCACTTTCACTTTGTCTGGAGAAGCTTATGTATGAATCTGATGTATGCATTTGTCTGAATAACTTTACGGGCCAAAATATGAGTACACCTCCCTGGAAAATAAAGCAACAACAACTGTTATGCATTCATGTTTGAATGAAACTTGTATACTTGGTTCGAGCTTTCTTTGTTTTCTTTTTTTTTACTCGAAGTATAGTTTTAAGTTTTCTCGTGACAAAAAAGAAAAAAAATACTTTATTGTCTGGTGTGTCAGCGGTAAAATATTACGATTATTATGACCAATTGCACATCCAGAATATAGAATGCTTTCCCTTATCTTGTTTGGTCGGAATAAGTTTGCCACGTATAAATAATAAAGAGTCTAGAGTTTAATGCCAGTGGACAGAAGATTTCAAGTTCAAGACTGCAGTTTGAGAAAACCAAGTCAATTTATAGAACCAAAAATTGTATTGTAATACATTCAGCGCTAAATAAGTTATTATTGATAAGAAAATTATATTTATTGTTAGTTTGAAAGTAAAACTTACATTGTGCAAGCAGATTTTTTACAGGCGATCTTAAAAATAAAAATGAATTTCACAAAAACGAATCCTCATGAAGACAATCTGTCTTAAAATTTAAATGTCATTTTTCACAAACAACGGTAACTTAATCCTTGAAGACCTTCACTTTCAAATATATTCTAGCTGTAAAATATACACCAAAGTAATTTTCAAAGTAAATATTACGGTCAATATACATTATAAATAGTATACCTAGTTAGTACCAATTGTGCATGTATATATATTATGTATGCAATTGAAAATGAAACATGTATAATAGTGAATAGAATTTATAAGTCCTATACATCATTATATGCGTTTCATGAAAGTGGAGGGCAAGAAGATCTTCCGCTGTTACTTTCCAAGAAGATAACTTGACTTCATTTGTACGTTGTATGCTTTCCATGATCTCTAATATGGCATCCTCACATTCCACAAAAATATTAAGGGAAAAAACTTTCCTTCTTTAAGCCAAAAGAAGAAGTCAGTAGAGCGTACACAATAATATACATATAATCAAAATGACATGACTCACATATGACAAGAAAAGAATATTTTTTCTATAACGTCCACAAGAAGGCAATATGTAGATTATCAAAAGCACACACAAGAATGTGCATACATCATCATCATGAAGCCAATAGAAATGAGTGCAACTAAACCAACTTTTTAGTAAGGAGGAGACCCGTACGCTAAACAAGAATAGTACAATACGAAGCAATAAGAGATTTTTCTTCTTTTTATAAATTCTGTTTACCAGCTTAAATTCCAATTTTCTTCCGGAAGAAGAATCTACATACGTGGTAGGCAGTAACGATGATGGCAAAAAGGAATACATACGCAAACTAGCCAAGCCAACCAACCCACTAAGGAACTTTTTGAGTTTACTGTTCGCCTATCTCTCTATATCCGAATCCGACTCAATTTATCCTTCACCACAATTCAAAGCCTATTGCATGTATAAATTCATGTTAAGCAGGGTATGATGACAATTGTAGCGAATAAACCAAGTAGGAGGGATGCCCAAAATCTAAGAAAAAGAAATAATGCTTTCCACCAGAAAAAAAAACTTTTTTCATTCTTCAAAAATGGCCACTACCGTTGATATCCGATGGGAAAACAAAAGCCGGATGAAGGAATAGCGAAAGAAAGAGATTTCATGTTTAAATTTAGGCATTCAACATGAGCACCAGCCAGGCCAGAAGCGATGGATGGATGGACAGATGGACTCAAGCATTTTTCAGTTGAAGAAAGCATTTTTTACGTCACTGAGCTTCCTATGATGCTCGCACTGTTTGTTCGCCTTCTTTCCGCTATAATCGTGGGCCAAAATAAAGTACAAAGAAACAATGAAGACATGAGCATTTGGGCATAAATAACATGTGCACTGCATATGAATCTCTGTGACAAAACAAAATAAACTCTCTGCAAAATACTACCCTACTGTATGGAATATATTCAAGTCACAGTTTCATTCAACGGCCTGTCGAGAGAGGCAAATGTATGACATATCACTTGAAGCGTCTGCCCTCTATACACATTATGTAAGTTTGTACTCTAAGTTGTTTTGAATCTAAGAGAAAGAAAAATTCATGTATGAATATGTGCGTTAAACTGAAGACATCGAATTGAATAGTTTGTATACTTTTATCGTCATCATCAGAATTCGTTGTGATAGTACTTTCACTTGTCTGATATTTCGTCAGAAATATAAAGTAAAATACAAAATACACAGCAAATCTAAGTTAGCGTTTCATAAGACAAAATCATTGTCATCAACATCATCAAAAAAGATAAATTTACTACTATAAGTAATATTTGAGATATGGTAAATATCTGAAATTTACTCTTAACATTTCCTCCTAACGAATAGTCATGTTTTCTAACATAAAAATGTCTGATCTTTGTGTGTACAGTCAGTACAGTGTACAATATATATATATTCATGCTTCGTGGGATTTACAGACGGCAAAAGCGGATAGATTAGGACAAACGGTTAGTGATGCGTAGCTTGTTGCGAATTATCAAAAACTGTTCTATACTTTTTCTTCAGAGTATTCGTTTATTTTTTTGGCCGAGCGTCAAAGAAGTCAAGAAGGAAAAAAGACATCAGTCCATCACTTTGTGCTAGTGGAACAACCAACGAAACAAAGATACCATTAAGTATTCTGCTAAGATTACTATATATTGAGGAAAAAGCTAGTAGCTTCCTTTAGTTGTTTTGCTGTTTTTATTTCTTTTAGCATTCAAGTGTAATCCTTTCTTTTTGTTTTTCCATTTTTCTGTCCATCTGTCGTGTTTCTCTCGGTTTCGTATGATTATCTACACATCCGCTTTTTTGTCAGTCACAATCACAATATATCTATCTTTCTCCCCCTTTCCGTCCCACCAACTTACCACTGCACTGTTACCACAACTCTGGCATATGACATTGTTGATGGGTTTGTTGTTACGCATTATTTGTCGTATCCCTTCATCACGTATCTTGACTTAGATGAAATTCTGATACCATATACATAAGTACTATTTCCTCTGCATTGAAAGTTAAAGTTATACTAATATAAGGAAACCTGATATTTTAATAGTTGTGTAGACGAACCAATAAGAACATATTTTTTTAGTATAAAACAACAAGCAACTCGGACAGGATGTCAGCATGTAGGGATTATTTACTATTCCAATTTTTACAAACTGAAATTGTGTTAACTAATCATAAAAATTATGGTAGTACAATGACTTCAAGACCTGCATATTAAATTCAAATTTCTACGTATAGCATACAGATGTATAAAATCAGAAGCTCATTAAGCTTGATAAATTTATGCGGTAGTAAAAGTATTTATAGTCCAAATTTGTCAACGAAGGCATTTGAAACCTCAGGAACACTCGTTAGTGGTCCGAGTCCATTTTCAGTGCCAAATTACGAGTTTCATAAGAACGTCTGTGTGGTATTGTCAAAGCTCTTTGAATGAAGCTTTATGGTATAGATGGACAACTAGAAATAGCCAAACTTTCCGAAAATAGTTTGCGATGAACTACTTCATAGACCTGAAACGAAAATTGGTTACAGAGAGTTGAATGGGTACATAATTCGCGTCCACACCACCGAGAGAATGCAAATAAAATTTCAATGGATGATAAGTTTAGATTTGATTTTTCTTTGGCAGAATTGGCCGTAGTTTCAGAAGCATTAAAAACAAATAAGTTAGACAGTCATACACAGCAAGTATACATTTTAAAATTCTGTAAGTATTCGACAATAATGATTTTTTGTTAGAAAAATTTACAACAATAACCTGCCAAATTAAAATTTTCAACTGAATGTAACCACTTGATTGGTTTTCCTTGATTGTTTTAAAAATGGTTGTATTATTATACAGCACTTTACTAAACGCATAGTGTTTTTATACGTTCTAATAATGAAGGTATAAGTTCTACAAACAGAAAATGTTTATTGGACCTGGCCTAACTACCATCTGCAAATGTACAAATGTTACAACTATTTCAACTGACTGACAGGAGCATTATTGTATTTTTATAAATCATTTTCACATTTAACAATACTCTCTGCCCTGTCGGTTTCTTTTTCTCTTTCTCTCTCTGCCCATTTTTTAATCATAAAGTTATATTATTAATCCATTATAAATTATTGATGACTTTATTACAAGTAGAGCATAACTTTAGTTCAAAAAAGGATTTTTTTAAATAGTTCATTCCCCCTTTTTACTGCTTTAGGATGAAAAACAAAAACTAAAGTTGAAAACTTTTTTGCTGTTTTCCCCTATGTCCTATCAAGTCATGTCAACATTGACATTTATCAAACCTTCCACATCTCACATGATTTTTTTTATTTGCCATATTTATGCAAAATTTATACGAATAATAAGCGCACTCACCCACCACTTTACTTTCAACTTCCTCCCCTACTTGGCTGGCTGACGCAAAGTATATGCACCCTGTCTCTCGTTCGATTCTTTCAGAATGTGAACTGAATTTTTAAAAACCACTCTGCGTTTACAGAAGATGAACGCAGATATTTATTCGACTGTCATCGATCAATATGGCGGAAGTTTTATCACGAAAGTTTCAAAAATAATCTTGGATCGCCTTTTTTTCTCATCTTTATAGTAATCTTAGACAACATAATATTCTCTCTTCTCCTGACCATATTATTTTTATTCCAGGAAAACTAAAAAAAGTTTAAAAGATTTTGTAAGAAAAAACATTTACTTTATCGTGATGAATATTATAATTTTGTAAGTTTATTCGGATGAAAAGGAGACTTCCTATAGCTATCTCAGTGCTTGAATCTCTAAGAATCTGAAATAATGATCCAATATCTCTGGAA
>JAQIWN010002485.1:0-15700 GCA_034699025.1 Entomobrya cf. arborea Gr-Col-00668 | reverse complement strand
TCAGTAATATATTTCCTTTGTTTCTTTCGAGCAGTTCATCCTTACACAGAGATACAATGTGTCAACTCCAAGTTATGTTTGATTTTGTACGCTCGTGGAGGAAACATGGGCTTTCTGGATGGATACAACAAAAAGGCAGACCACATCATGGAGAAACTTATAAAACAAATGATTGTAGCCATTCGGGTACACGGTGATATGCTTAAATATGCTGGTAGTGCATCCATCAATCAAATTCCACCAAAACCAAAAGAATAAAGTTGAAACTTACCGATTGTTGAAAACTCAAACTCATCGATACAGTTATTATTCAATATATATTTTTAGTAGCGTAATTAAATTGTTTGTTGATCTACCTAAGCCAAGCTTTTTTTTTGTCATCATAATAATACATGTGTGCATTGACGTAAATAGTTAAGTACAAAAAAATACGTAGTTTTAAAAAGTGAGCTTTTAAGTCGCAAGTAAAATCGTTATTAAGTTAAATATGATTGTATCATAAACAAATTACGAATGTAAACATTTTGGAAAATAAAAACATTTGTTGTTGGCAAATAAGCTAATATTGACGTACTTGGTTTGCTAACTAAAAATTATTAAAAGCGCAAACCTGTTTTCGTAAATGCAGTAGACGAACTCACAAGACAAGCTAAGCGATAGTAAAATACCAAATAAATGCCTCTTTAATTGAGCTGATAATCAAAACCAGTTTAATTATTAACGAAGATAATGTTTTTCTAAATGTGCTCTTTGCCCATTTTTGATATATAATTTAATCTCATCGTAACTTCCTATTTCAGGTAAAATGTGTTTACAGAATATTGTGGCTTATGAATGTTTGAGGTTTTTGCACGTGTTGATTCTTATCCTATCTAACTGATCCCAATATTAGTGTGAAAAAGACGTGGGATTTTTTTACGTCTTAATATTTTGGCTAATGTCCGAATTTTCACTGCTTCATAATAGATTATCAAATATAAACTTCACATACTTAGCTAAATAAATTTACTTTGTGTGTTTTCCACATTCTGTATTATGGTTTATATTTAGAAAATATCAAAGTTTGCATCCATACAGCTACGATCGTAAACAGTAAACAATTAAATCTCGATATTTATATTTTTAAACTATAAACGCTATTAAAGGAACCACAAACATTAGAACTTTGGAGGGTGTCGGAGTTACCTGACTGATGTTTTAGAGTTTTATGCAACTTATAACAATAAAAGCATTTTTGTAGAATTTTCTCATCCATCTGCTGAGCAATTATGTTCCATAAACTGATTCCCTACTTTCGTATGCAAATGAGAATTTGCAACTTATTTCTACTGACGCCATATGAGTGGCCTCAGCACAGCAAGTTTCCAAAAGTTCACAGTTCACGTTGGAGGCTTCAAATGTACAAGCTGACTTTGTTAATTGAATGGATTTATGTAGTGACAATGGCTACAAACTTTATGGGAACGTTCAAAAATAACGTTACTGCATCAAAGATGTTGGGAATCGTGTTTCTGGACTGTTTTACAGTTACTTTGAGTATGAGAACGGTCATTTTGTTTAAACAGAATGAGGCATTGGACATGATGTCCTCTTTTCTGCAATTTGAAAGTGTCAATCCAGATGGTAAAATAAACTATAGTTTTTTATTGCAACTAAAAAAATGCAAAGTTATGCAAATACTTTTTATTTATATGCAGCTAAAACCCAGAAACCCGATACAATGGGGAAAATACTTTTGACACTTGGAATGATAACCAGTTTTGGGCTTCCAGGTTTGATGGTAACGATTCTCCTGGTAGACCCTTGCAAGCCACCACATCTTGGTTACATTCTACTCAACACAGCTAACGGCTGCAACATTCCCAGTTTCTTTCCAAGAATTGCACTTGTAATCTTTGACTTTTTCATGTGGGTCAACAGCATTGCCCCAGCTTGCTATTATGTATTTTGCTTCATGTTTATGGGATTGCGATGCATGGATCACTATCTACAGGCCATTGTCAGGTAAATTCAAGACAACCATGAGTTTAGATTACTCATAAAAAAAAATTAATGGTCAATAAATTTTATTTCACATTATAGAAAGCTTGACTTTAAACCAACTACACCTGTTCTGCGACAGTCTCCTCGTGCCCCTCTGCACAATCCTACAACAATTGGACAAATTTCAAGAACCTTATCTTCAGTAAAAACTGTTTTTCGTCCAAATCGTTCAGATTTCCGTACAATGGAAACTCATCACGCCCACGCATTCTACCTTTACCGTCAAGTCTTTTTGCTTAACCGGAAGTATGATTGTGTCCTACAATCTGTCTTTCTCCCTTCAATTATCGCAGCCGCCTGCTCATGTATTATGATAGCTTTGTATACTTGCATAAAACTTCATAGATCGATTCCCATGCCAGGGTTAGCTTTCTTTCCCCTTTTGGCTACAGACGGATTCAGTGTCATATTCATAGTGCAAGTTGCAGCAGGAGTGCTTCTCCAATCAAATATATTTCTGCAGAGTGTCAATAATAATTCAAAGTTCAGCAATAGATCTCTTTTTAAAAAGGTAGCAAAATCGCTAGGAAAAATCAAAGTGCGATTTGGATCCACCAACTTTATTGACAAGCTTACGCCATTTATCTTTGTTGATTTCTGCTTGACAAATACTGTTAACCTGATGCTTCTCACATAACCATTTTACCATGTCAAAATCTTTAATTCACACTTTCATAATCCTCATAGTATTCATTCTAATTTTGTGTCTTACATCATTTTCAAGACTTCTCTAGTTATCTGCACTGAAGTATTTTGGCACTCCGAATCTTTTACAAGTGAAAAACTTTAATGCTTGTTTAAATGCTACAAAGGCGTTAAACTTAAGACAAAAAAATAAACAAACTTGTAAAAATAAATTGCACACATCAAACAATTTAAATTGCTTCACAATCGTTTTTATTATAAAAGCAACCATCTCAGCCTCTTTCTCACAGGATTATCTTCATCTTTAGATTCAATCCATTTTCTTATACCCACCACCACAACACCTGTCATTACCAGCGAAGCCCCAAGTACACTATCGAATTCAAACGTAGTACCAAAGTACCAAACTTTAAACTACGCGATTCCTCTTATGAAAAATAGTTGCTTTTATAATTTAAATATACTCACCTTATCCAATCTGGTATTTTCTTCAAAAGAATCCACTGCCAAATAAATGTAAAGATGACTTCACAAGTTCTCACAAGAGCAACTGTTCCAGCTTCTTCTAATTGAAGTGCCAACACAATTAGTAGATTATTCGACACACAAAGAACTCCAAACGCCAATATAAAGAGGATATCCATCGTAGTTCCATTTGGAATTACAAACACGTTAAATCCAATCGCAAGTAGCAACATGATCAAGGCTGAGTAAGTATACAAGGAAATATTTAAAATCCCGTGGTACACTTTGAGAAACCGCAGAACTAGCATGTTCACAGAAGAGCCTAGCATGGCAGCCAAAGCGAACAAGACACCAAACTATAAAAAAGCGTACATAAGCAAATATTCATGATTATTGGTCATCAATAATAATTACTTCACTGTAAATAGCATCACAGACTTTTAAAAAGAGTAAAAATTACATGACAATCCAACTAACAAGAGTTTCCGTACTGAATTCCTTCCCTGAAATCAATGGTGGCTTGGTCATCACCGCAATTCCACAAAGCGCAATTAAAGACACAATACCCGTCACAATGCCAAACTTTTCCTTAAAAAATATACATCCAAAAATGTTGACTGTGATGACGGAAGAAGCAAAAATGGTTCGTGAGTCTGCCACAGATATGTAACGAATAGACCAAATATAGCTGAATATCAGGAGCATTGTAACATTTGCCCGAAGCTAGATATTCAAGAAATATAAAAATTGTATGTACACTTCATCCTGGCTCATAAAAAACTATAAAAAATGAATTTCAATTTTGCCAAAATACCAATCACGAACCCACAATAATAAGAGTGTTACTTTGTGCTCCTTCAGGGGCAAAACATTCTTCATTATCGGTTTCTTAATTTTGTATCTGTACAGAAGGAACGGGGCCGTCATTGGGATGGCCATTAAGAAGTAATACAAATTGATAGTGATTGGATTCACGTCCCCCAAAAGTTTAAGTATGGTAGCAGCTAGCGCAGACATGTTGAGTGCGAATAAGGTGTAAATGACGCCAAGATAACGTTTCCAGCCACGCTGCCTCCCTGAGCCGAATGACGACTCAGCTTTAATGAGATTTTCATTGTCATCTTGTACTTCAGCTGGAGCCACTAATTCTCCTTCCTCGGCGGGGGATGCAGCATTTTCAGTGGATTTAAAGGAGGTAAAAGAAACGTCATGGCTGTTGGCTTGAGTGTCATCATTGTTTACAGGACCACTGCCAGTGGCAGAACCAGCTTCAAGGGGTTCTGGTCCTTCCTCTTTGCCATTTTTCTTGTTTGAAGTATGCATTAACAGAATTTAGTATGATTACAGAGCTGACAGCCTTATACTGTGTGTAACTTTTTATAGGTTTTTTAAAAATTTTAATTGTACCTTATAAATGACATTTTGTTATTGAATAAGCTGTACATCATGAAGTCGTGTTATGCATTTCAAATACAGTATAATGAGTAAATTATATAGAGTTAGTTCGTTTCCAATCCATAGGAACACGGATGTATACGTTGTAATGGGAACCCTTCCTCCTTCCCTCTCCATGGAGGAAATATTTTATCTATTATAATTTACATTACTTTTTTCAAGATTGTGTTTATCATCGTGTAAATTATTTTTTTCGTGAAATGTTTGTTCTGAATAAATCCACATTTCGTTGTAAACATGATAGAATAATGCCCGATTTTTATTTCGAAGTTGGTTGCTTTATTGGGATTCGATTCGGGAATATTGTGGTGGAGAAATGATGAGTTTTTATAGTAGCATGTATGTATTAAAAAAATATGTACCATGCGTTCCTTACCTAATGCTTCTTCAATGTACATGGTCGTGAGAGAGCCGTGATCGTCTGCACATCTAGATAATCCCCTATAGGCTAATATGTTAACCGATAATTTTAAAGCGCAAAAGTTAGACAACTTTAATTTTCCGCTGACTTAATTCAATCTAAAGAATTCATTACTGTGCAAACCGATCAACTAAATTGAATAATAATCATTATATCATTCATGTATGTTGCGTTCTTACAAGACACATTAAGTTTTGCAGTAGATATATATATACATATGATTTTGGCTGATTTAACTATATTGAATTTTCAAAAGTATTTATGACATAATTTAAGTAAATGAACATTGAGGAAGTCCTGAAGTATAAAATTAAAGTAGGACTCATTTCTAATCATTTTAAGATGTACAAGTAATGTAGTAACAGCAGTACAGTAATTCATGTCACTGCTGGTGAACAAAACCTCTGCTTGAATAAGCATTTACATTATAAACTCCATAAATAAATTAGTCGATTTAAATCTTGCATCTTGCAAATACTACATTTTAAAGTTACGTTCATCAGAAAAGTTGAGTGAAATTAGCAAAATTTCAAAATTAAGATTGAGAGTTCGAGATGGAAACGTTTCTACTTGTGATATTGGTGGGAGTGGTTTTCCAAGTTGTCGCGATTTACCCTGCACAAGAAAGTTACCACCCTCAGATAGAAGCATACGATGACCATCGTTATTTGGAGGAACATGGGTATAACCCATATCATGGCCGAGAAGTGTTAGATAGCAAAGGACGCTATATTTTGGAATGGCTAGTTAATTACAAGACAAAAATGATAACATTTAGAATTACGTGTAACACTACTGGTTGGGTGGGTCTTGGATTGTCAAAAGATGGACAGATGAAGAAAGCAGATCTGATTATTGGGGGCGTACGTTTAGGTGGACAGCCTTATCTATCGGTAATACATAATACGGGAATTAAAAGTAATAAATAAAATTCTCATTTCTTCCTTACTAAATTTTTTTTTGGCATTTTAAGGACATGTATGCAGATTCCTACCGGAATCTGAATACGGATGCCAAGCAGGACTGGGTTTTAGCTTCGGCAACTGAATATGATGGAGTTACGTTCTTGCAAGTTACTAGGCCTTTTGACTCCTGTGACACCTTCGATTATCCCATCACGGTTGCATAAAAATACAACTTGAATTATTTTACTTGCAAAATTGTTACAGGATAAAATGAAGTAATTTACTCGCATTCCACTTCATAGACGGATTTACTTTGGGTAATTTGGGCCTTTGGAGAGACAGACGACATCGAATATCACTTTGACAAACGTGGAGCTTTTAGGGCTTACTTGCTCGACCCTATAATTCAAACACAAGAGACCCCTTTACAATTATGGGAAATAAGGAACTCGGTCACACTGACCGGGAAAAGGACAGCTTACGTCTGCACAATTCACAGAGCACCTGTCTTGACCCAGAAGCATCACATGCTTGAGGTATTCCGTAATTTTGCACGAATTAACCAATGTCAGTATCAATTTAATGATAGTTAATTTTAATCTGTTCCATCAAATAGGTACACATGTACTTGGAAAACCAAGTAGCATTGGAGCATGCACATCATGCTCTACTTTACCGTTGCGTTGCACCACCCGGATTTGATGCAGAAACTATTTTCGAACCGTTCACAACACATCCTGGAGAAGAGTGCGTCTTTGGACGTGTGCATACAATGCCTACTGCGCTGTGCAGGCTTCTTGTAACTGTGTGGGCCATTGGTGGAAAGGTATTATAGCTGAATTTACATTTAATTAATTACAGAAACGTTTTCTTTTGTGTTTACATTACATTTTTTCCAAAATGAAAAGCCAATCAAATTACCGCAATCAATTGGATTTCCACTTGGAGAATCACCTGCGGAATATTACCTGTTGCAAACACATTTTAATAACCCTTTCGGCTACTCTGGAGTAACATTCTCCAGTGGTATGGATATTTATTACACGGACAAGTTGAGGTATCGCCTTTTTTAATACCGCATCATTTAGTTTTGTTGTTTGAGGATTATGGTATCAATACTTGATATGTTCTTATTAATCTCTCAGACCTCAGGATGGAGGTGGGCTGATAATTTTCGCCGATCCATTTGGTCTCTTCATCGTTCCACCCATTTCCACGGATTTCGCTGTGAATGGATACTGCACTCCCAACTGTACCAAAACAATGTTACCAGAGTCTGGAATTGAAATTTTGGGCCTAAAGCTTCATGGTCACATTTCAGCAAGAAAAATAAAATTGCAGCATTTAAGAAAGGGAAACCAACTGGACGTTATAATGAAAGATGACAATTTTGATTCGGCTTTTCAACAATTTAGAATTTTATACGAACCACGATTGGTCCTGCCTGGTGATCAACTTGTCGTCAGTAAGTTCGATTGAATGCTAACAAAAACGAAAAACAAGAATATTATTTTAACTTAACTACGCCGTATTAATGAATTACGTATTCTTTCAAACTCTTAGCTTGCGAACATGATAACACTTGGACGAACACCACTACAGTCTCTGGTTTTGCCACATTTGAGGAAATGTGCAATGCAGACTTAATCTTAAACAAGCGGATTCCCTATATAATATGCACCAGTCAGATCCCTCAGGAGACATTACTTCCTGTAATTGGGGTGGAGCACGTGGAATGGGATGTGGACATTGAAGAAAGAGTAATCACTTCTCCACCTTGGTACGCTGGAAAAGCACTCAAGAATTTCACCGACGAGGTCATTAATTGGGACAAGGCTCTCCGCTATCGAATCCGAGAAGTTACATTGAAAGGTAGACAGATTGGAATGTGCCCCCAAGTTCTAGCACCTCCAAGTGTTGAGGGATCACAGATCAAAGACCATGAAAGCATGAAAGGAATTATGGTAACTCATGATGTAGAACCAGAGAACGTGATGACGATGGCTACGGGATTTGGAACAGAAACTACAATGGGGCCACTACTAGTTCCAACAAGAACTCCAGGTCCAATCTCCTTCCCAATTCAGGAAGGATTCAGGGATTACACTCCAGGAAGAACTTGTCCAAGAATGCGTTCACCGTTTGCACCTTACAATCCAGCAGCAGCACCAATCGGAAATTCCTTTGTTGGACAAGTCATTGGGACAAGCGCATACTCATATTATCAACAATAAGCTCCTGTGCATTAAATGTCAGGACAAGTGAACTAATATTTTAGAATTTGTATATATTAACGTACAAATTACATCATATGTATAACTTTGTATTAAATAATTTATGTAGTTTCTAAACTAGAGGTTTTACATTTTGTTTTTGTTAATAATTTACAGATTTCAAATAAAAAGTACTTAAACTTTGCATCAGAATGGAAAACGTTCACATATGCTACTACATTTGATTGCTCGCTAAACTATTTTTTAAATTAATTATGTACATGTTATATCAAGGATAATCAATAATCGATTCATCATACTTCCGTTTGGAGTTAGTAACACATTAAATCCCATTGTACTGCAAGTGGCTACATTGCATTGTTTGTAAGGCCTCATACTTCATTCATGAAATGTTCCATTTCGAGACATTACCATACTCGCGTACCATCATCTGGACCTAATCCGAATCTGCAAACAATGCAATCCATCAATTTCGTGGCAAATAACTCTAAAGCACAAAAATTATACAACTTTAATTTTTCACTGACTTAACTCAATCTGAAGAATTCATTACTGTGCAAACTGATCATTTTTATCATCACTTCCTTGATGCAACTTACATTCTATTTAATTCTAAACCATTAAGCTTTGCATTTGCGGTAAACATACTCTAAAGCATAATACCAGTAACACTGGTTGGTTGAATTCCATTAAATATGGTACTTATGTAGTGTAAGTTAATGAACAATGAGGAAGTCCTGAAGTGTCAAGTTATCCAATAGAATCATTTCTAATCATTTTATGATGAACAAGTTATGTAGTAGCAGTAGTGCAGTAATTAAAGCTAACGCAAGCTTTAGCTCAGCGGTTAGGCCCATTTAGCTTGCGTTCTTAAGCATTACGGTAAATGGCGACTCCAGCATACATGCGTAGGGCTTCACGGTTTCGGTTACGTCGGTTAATAACCGGTTTTTTGTCGGTTTTTAAAACGGTTTCGGTTACGGTTACCGGTTCGGTTACAACTCATGACCGAAACCGATAACCGCCGGTTACGGTTTCGGTTAGTGGAATTTTAAGTGAATTCCCCTTAATTTTATGGAAAATCCATCATTATAACCAAATTTAATGTGTTATTTCGTGTTTTTTTATCGATTATAAATTATTATTGACATTTTAAACAACTTAAATAAACCTATTCTTTAATTTTATGGAGTTTTGTGCTTGAACTTGACGACAAAAACTTGTAATTTTAGCTATTGAGCATTTTTATACAGTAACCGAAACCGCAACCTAAAGTCGGTTGGTTATGTTTAACCGTGACCGACTTCGGTTATCGGTTCGGTCACAACTCATAACCGAAACCGAGTGACGGTTAGTAACCGAAACCGTAACCGTGAAGCCCTATACATGCGCATTCGGGTAAATGGTTATGATTTTCTTAATCAACATGAAAAACTGTCATAGAAAATATATTTTTCATTTGGATCTGTGATTAGCCACTCCCATAGTTGCATTGTGAGTTCAATGATCATTATACCTTCATGCATGTTGCATTCTAAAAAGGCACATTAACTTTTGCAGTTGTATATTCATTCTAATACATTTGATTTTAGCTTATTCATCTCCATTGAACTTTGGAAAGTATTTGTGACATAATTTAAGTAAATGAACATTGAGAAAGTCCTGAAGTGTGAAATTAAAGTAGGAGTCATTTCTAATCATTTTTTAAGATGTACAAGTAATAAAGTGACAGCAATACAGTAATTCACTGCTGGTGAACGAAAGCTCTGCTTAAATAAGCGTTAACATTATAAACTTTATATAAAAAAATTATTCAATTTAAACCTTGCATCTTGTAACTACTACATTTTAAATAACGTTCATCAGAAAGAAGGGTTGAGTGAAATAGCAAAATTTCAAAAATTTAGCTTGTGCATACGAAATGGAAATGTTCCCACTTGTGATATTCGTGGGAGTGGTTTTCCAAGTTGTCGCAATTTACCCCGCACAAGAGAGTTACCACCAGGTCGAAGCATACGATCAACATCTTTATTTGGAGGAACCCGGGTATAATCCATATCATGGCCGAGAAGTGTTGGATAGCAAAGGTCGCTACACTTTGGAGTGGCTTGTTAATTACAAGACAAAAATGATAACCTTTAAAATAACGTGCAACACTACTGGATGGGTGGGGCTAGGACTGTCAAAAGATGGGAAAATGAAGCAAGCAGATCTGATGATTGGTGGTGTACGTTTAGGTGGACAGCCTTATCTATCGGTAAGACATAATACGTGATTTAAAAAAAATATAAAAAGAAAAAAATATTTCATTGGTTTTTCGTGTTTCCGTAATTTTTAGGACATGTATGCAGATTCCTACAGAAATTTGAATACGGATGCAAAACAGGACTGGATTCTAGTTTCGGCAACTGAATACGATGGGGTTACGTTCCTGCAAGTTACTAGGCCTTTTGATTCCTGTGACCCCTTTGATTACCCCATCACGGTTAGCAGTTATAAAAAATTATAACTTGAATAAAAAGTTTAATTGCAAAATTGGACAGAAATAAAATTAATAGATACATATGCATTCCACTTCATAGACGGATTTACTTTGGGTAATTTGGGCCTTTGGAGAGACCGACGACATCGAATACCCATTTAACAACCGTGGAAGTCTTAGGGTTTACTTGCTTGACCCCATAATACGAACACAAGAGACTCCTTTGCAATTATGGAAATTAAGGAACACAGTTACATTGACAGGGAAAAAAACAACTTATGTCTGCACAATTCACAGAGCACCCATCTTAACCCAGAAGCATCACATGGTTGAGGTACACCATAATTTCAAAAAAACTGACTAGTATTGGTATCAAATAAAAGTTAATTAATTTACTAATTTTATTAAAATAGGTAGGCATTTTCATAGAAAACCAGGTAGCATTACAACATACACATCATGCAGTACTTTATCGCTGCGTTGCACCACCCGGATTTGATGCAGAAACAGTTTTTGAACCGTGGACGACGCATCCTGGCGAAGAGTGCTACTTTGGACGTGTACACACAATGCCTACTACGCTGTGCAGCCTGCTTGTAAGTGGGTGGGCCATTGGTGGAAAGGTAATTTAATGCACTTCAATGTACTTTTCTAATCTTCAACAGTTTTTAGAACTATTTTCACTTTCTTTTCCTTTATTATTTTTTGTCGATAAAAAGCCTGTCAAATTGCCCCACTCAATTGGATTTCCACTTGGAGAATCAACTGCGGAGTATTACCTGTTGGAAATGCACTACAACAACCCTATCGGCTATACTGGAGTGACATTTACTAGTGGTCTGGATATTTATTACACGGAAAAATCAAGGTATGATCATGTGCTAAAATTTCACACAATATATTATAATAGTTGATTCGTTTCGTCAATCGTCCCTCTCTTATCTATTTCTATAAATCCCTCAGGCGTCAGGATGGAGGTATGCTGTTCATGTTCTCGGATCGACTTGGGCTATTTATTGTCCCACCGATTTCTACAAATTTCGAAGTGTATGGATATTGCACTCCCGACTGTACTAAGACAATGTTACCGGAGTCTGGAGTTGAGATTTTGGGCCTAATATTTCATGGTCATATTTCGACAACAAAAATATCGTTGCAGCATTTAAGAAAAGGATATCAACTGGACGTGGTACTGAAGGATGACAATTATGATTATACTTTTCAACAATTTAGAATTTTATACGAACCACGACTGGTTTTGCCTGGTGATCAACTTGTACTCAGTAAGTTCGGTTCAATGATGGCAAATTTTTTACAAAAGAATATCATTAGAAATTAGCTTTGCTTATATCGAAGTACCACAATACGAATATTTTGTGTACAGTTTGTGAACATGATAATACTTGGACAAACACTACCACCGTCTCTGGATTTGCCACATTTGAGGAAATGTGCGCGGCTGGACTAATCTTGAACAAGCGTGTGCCTTACTTAGCATGTGTTAGTCAGATTCCACAGGAGACATTGCTTCCTTTAATTGGGGTGGAGCACGTAGAATGGGATGTGGACACAGAAGAAAGAGTAATCACTTCACCAGCTTGGTTTGCTGACAAAACACTGAGGTTCGTTTTAGACGATGTCGTTAATTGGGACAAGGCTCTTCGCTATCGAATCCGAGAAGTTACATTGAAAGGTAGACAGATTGGAATGTGCCCCCAAGTTCTAGCACCTCCAAGTGTTGAGGGATCACAGATTAAAGACCATGAAAGCATGAAAGGAATTATGGTAACTCATGATGTAGAGCCAGAGAATGTGATGACGATGGCTACGGGATTTGGAACGGAAACTATAATGGGGCCAATAATAGTTCCAACGAGAACTCCAGGTCCACTATCCTCCCCAATTCAGGAAGGAGTCAGGTATCTTGCTCCAGGAAGAACTTGTCCAAGAATGCGTTCACCGTTTGCACCTTACAATCCAGCAGCAGCACCAATCGGAAATTCCTTTGTTGGACAAGTCATTGGGACAAGCGCATACTCATATTATCAACAATAAGCTCCTGTGCATTAAATGTCAGGACAAGTGAACTAATATTTTAGAATTTGTATATAATAACGTACATATTACATCATATGCATAACTGTATCCAATACTTTCTGTAGTATTTACTAACTTTATTTAACTTAACTAACTAGTACTTCTGTAGTAAAAGTTTTAAATTTTGTTAATAATTTACAGATTTCAAATAAAAAGTACTTAAACTCGGCATCAGATTTGAAAACGTTCTCATTTACTACTACTACATTTAATTGCTCGCTAAACTATTTATAGAAACTTTTTTATAGGAGTACCATTTTCCATGACCTAATCGAATCTACAGTCTGGAGATTCCTTCAATTTTGTAGCAAATATTCTAAAGCACGAAAATTACACAACTTTAATTTTTCGCTGACTTAACTCAATCCGAAGAATTCATTACTGTGCAAACTGATCAAATAATATATATCCATTGATGATCATCATCACATCCTTTACGCCACTTTACATTCTAATTCTACACAAATAAGCTTTGCACTTCTGGTTGACTTAATTCCATTAAATATGGCATTTATGTAGTGTAAGTAAATGAACATTGAGGAAATCCTGTAGTGTGAAGTTATCGAATAGGATCATCATTTCTAATCATTTTATGATGAACAAGTAATGTAGTAGCAGTAGTGCAGTAATTGAACTAAAGCTCTAATGCCGTTTGAATTACAAAAATTAATAGCGTACTTAAATCTTGGATCCTGCAACTATTTACTTCATTTTTAAAGCTATATCCATCAGAAAGTGTGATTGAAATAGGCAAATGGAAACGTTTCTATTTGTGATATTTACGGGAGCAGTTCTCCAAGTTGTCGCAATTTACCCTGCACAAGAAAGTTACCACCCCCAGATAGAAGCATACGATGACCATCGTTATTTGGAGGAACCTGGGTATAACCCATATCATGGCCGAGAAGTGTTAGATAGCAAGGGTCGCTACACTTTGGAATGGCTAGTTAATTACAAGACAAAAATGATAACATTTATAATTACGTGTAACACTACTGGATGGGTGGGGCTAGGACTGTCCAAAGATGGACAGATGAAGAAAGCAGATATAATGATTGGGGGCGTACGCTTTGGCGGACAGCCTTATCTATCGGTAAGACATATTACGTAATTTAAAAAATACGAATAAAAAAATATTTCGTTCATTTTTCATGTTTCCGTAATTTTTAGGACATGTATGCAGATTCATACAGGAATCTGAATACGGATGCCAAGCAGGACTGGGTCCTAGTTTCGGCAACTGAAAATGATGGAGTTACGTTACTGCAAGTTACTAGGCCTTTTGATTCCTGTGACCCCTTTGATTACCCCATCACGGTTAGCAGTTATAAAAAATATAACTTGAATAAAAAGTTTAAATTGTAAAATTGGACAAAAATAAAATTAGTTGATACATTGCATTATACTTTAAAGACGGATTTACTTTGGGTAATTTGGGCCTTTGGAGAGACCGACGACATCGAATACCCATTTAACAACCGTGGGAGTTTTAGGGTTTACTTGCTCGACCCTATAATACAAACACAAGAGACTTCTTTGCAATTATGGGAGTTAAGGAACACTGTCACATTTACAGGGAAAAGGACAACTTATGTCTGCACAATTCACAGAGCGCCTGTCTTGACCCAGAAGCATCACATGGTTGAGGTTTGCCACAATTTTAAACAAACTGACTAGTATTGGTAGAGTAAAGCTTGGTAAAGTAAATTAGTTTACCACTTTTATTAAAATAGGTAGCCATTTTCATGGAAAATCAGGTAGCATTACAACATACTCATCATGCAGTACTTTATCGCTGCGTTGCGCCACCCGGATTTGATGCAGAAGCTGTTTTCGAACCGTGGACGACGCATCCCGGAGAAGAGTGCTACTTTGGACGTGTGCATACTATGCCCACTACGCTGTGCAGGCTTCTTGTAAGTGGGTGGGCCATTGGTGGAAAGGTAATGAAATGCACATGAATGTATTTTTCTAATCTTCAAGTATTTTTAGAAACATTTTCACTTTCATTTGCTTTATTTTTTACAATAAAAAGCCCCTCAAATTACCCCATTCCGTTGGATTTCCACTTGGAGAATCAATTCAGGAATATTACCTGTTGGAAATGCATTTTAACAATCCTATCGGCTATTCTGGAGTAACATTTACCAGTGGTCTGGATATTTACTACACGGAAAAATTGAGGTATGATAAATATTTGTTAATTCACATCGCCAATTGTCCTTCTCTCATCTACTTCTATAAATCCCTCAGGTCTCAGGATGGCGGTGGGCTGTTCATTTTCTCGGATCCATTTGGTCTCTTTATCGTCCCACCAATTTCCACAGGTTTCGATGTGTATGGATATTGCACTCCCGACTGTACGAAGACAATGTTTCCAGAGTCTGGAGTTGAGATTTTGGGCGTAGTGCTTCATGGTCATATTTCTGCAACAAAAATTACGCTGCAGCATTTAAGAAAAGGATACCAACTGGACGTTGTACTGAAGGATGACAATTATGATTCGACTTTTCAACAGTTTAGAATTTTATACGAACCACGACTGGTTTTGCCTGGTGATCAACTTGTCGTCAGTAAGTTCGTTTCAATGATGGCAAAAATTTCACAGAAGAATATCATAGTAGAATTTAGCTTTTCTTCTATCAAATTACCCCAATACAAATATTTTGTGTGCAGTTTGTGAACATGATAACACTTGGACAAACACTACCACGGTCTCTGGATTTGCGACATTTGAGGAAATGTGCATGGCTGGATTAATCTTGAACAAGCGTGTGCCTTACTTAGCATGTGTTAGTCAGATTCCACAGGAGACATTGCTTCCTTTAATTGGGGTGGAGCACGTAGAATGGGATGTGGATACAGAAGAAAGAGTAATCACTTCACCAGCTTGGTATGCTGACAAAACACTGAGGTTCGTTTTAGACGATGTCATTAATTGGGACAAGGCTCT
>JAQIWN010002484.1:0-15701 GCA_034699025.1 Entomobrya cf. arborea Gr-Col-00668 | reverse complement strand
GTTCATGAAATGTTTTGAAGGTTTCAGAAACAAAAGTTTCAGTTCAGTGTGAATCTGAAACTTTTGAGTTTCGTATACTTTTGTTTCTGAAACTGTAGTTTCATGCTTAGTGTGGCTGAGCCTTTACTCTACCCTACCACCATTATAACTATAATAACCAATCCTTATACCACCGCACCACTGACAACCCCAACCAAAGGATACTGTATTTTATCACGTGCTAAAATCACAAATCATCGTATTTGAAAGCTGCAAATAAAACAAAAATACCTACACATCATCAAATACAAGCTTAGAACTCAATTTACAATTTTTAGCTAAAAGTATCAAGTCAGCACAGCGTAAAAATAAGACATAAACAAAAAATTGAAAAATGTCAATTTATTTTTGGCATTGTAAACGCAGTTAATATTGATATTATGAAAGGGTTAAATTATTGTAATCCATAATTTACATGCAATAAGCATTTAATGAGCCATTCCGTTCTTCTTCACTGATTTTAGTGACATGACATTATATAACGATTTGCTTGATTGGCAGCTACTTGCTATAACTTATAACTGACTGACTAACTGCATTAAAATCTTAATGCTTGCCGTATTCTCATAATGTGACATGAAGGAAAAAAGCAACAACCGTTTAATAATTAAAGATGCTCTGCTGGCTGACAGAGTGGCTGCTGAATGCTGAATGCACTACCACCACCGCTGCTACAACTACGCATCTTGTGAGATTCGTGTAAAATGAAGATTATGGTGATACGTTAGCAGAATTGTACGTGTGGAAGTGTGCAGTGCAATGTGGATGGACTTGAATTGAACATTGAATGCGAAAGAATACATAAATATACTATCTTAATGTAATGTAGTATTAAAAATTGTATGTAAATAAAACAGGTAAACCTGTGGGTTAGACAAGTGCCAGATTGTAATAAAGTATGAAAGTACTGGTTTCGCCGACCACGAACTATTGATTAAAAACAAAAATAAATGACTAATTTATCGCAATTCTTGATCAGTTATTTACACCTGAAAGGGTATTGATTACTAAGGGTACAGGAGAAAAAGTATGTCCGTCTGTGTACACGACACGATCAGATAAACCGACAACGATCTATCCGATTTTGATTAAACTAACACTTATCACACATGTTGCTATGACCAATAGTATGAATTCTATAGATTTTGAGCCAAAGTTACATGCTTTTTAAATGGGAATTTTTATTTAAATACCCATCGATAGATTAGAGTATTGGCATCAAACTTTGTCAAGAGACTATGGTCGATGGTCTAAAATTCGAAAGTTTTGAAAATATTGAAATAATCAAAGTTTTCTTAGATTCTTTTTTCAATTCAGTTTTTACTACTTTTTTGCCAACTTCTCAATCTGCATCTGCCGGCGCAGCTAACACTGCGTTCATCATTTTGGAATCGGGCGTTGTCTATAACAGGGTGGTCTGTTTTATTATTGATCACTGATGATAAAATAATTGGCCATTTGATTACTCATAGTAAACTCATTGATCCCAACTCAATACTATAATATATTGATAGGCAATATATAAAAATGCCATTTGAAAAGCATGTAACAGTTAATTGGCCGTTACTTAGATACTGTTAAAGAAATTTGACCTGGCATCGATAGGCTTCTTCCTATGGACCATGTGAGCTTGTGCGCCAAATTTCATGTCAATCGGTTGACCCGTTTAGAATATATGGTGAACACAGACAGACAGACTTTTATCCTCTTATCACTTGGATCTTATAAAGTATCATTCTGACACTTAAAAAGTGGATAAAATGTGTGAATATAATAGGAACTGAGCGAGAGCGAACCGTCGTCGTGTCTGTTCTTCTGCTGATGCTTGTACAAAGGAAGTAGGAGAGAGATAGACAGTGAAAAAGGGATAGAGTTGAGCAAAAAATCAAGCTATGTACTTTTGCAATTTGTGATATTAAACTAGGCTTAGGCTACTAATTAAGTACTATAGTACTATTTAAATAGTATCATTGCAAAAAAAGGGTTTTCTCGGAGGACGCGGAAGACGGATATAAAAAGAAAAAAATAATAAAAAATTTGTTGAATTAAAACTGTCATTAAAAAGAATAGAAATGATAGTTAAAAGTTAAATGAATTGTGCACAGGTGTAGGAAATATTTTCGATGTGCATTCTATTCAGATCGCCGTAAAATTAAAATGATTATCTTTTCTTTATCAAAACATTATGATCTTGCTTTTAACTACACAAAAATTTAAAAAAAATCACAGTTTTGTACATACCTTGATTGATCATATAATTAAATTTCAAAATAATTGAAATTTCCATAATTTATTGCCGTAGTCTTATTTAGTATAGTTCACTAATTTTTATCAAATAATTTTTCGGAATGATTTTGTGTGAAAACTTTCGAAATCCTTTCAGACAGATTGGATTGTCAATAATTTTTTACTGGTTGGCCTTCTCCCTCGCTCACCTCTACTCCATTCTGAGTGCTGTGCTGAGTTCACAGTGTATTCTTTTTTTCCTATCCTCCTCTCTCTCTACTTTGCTCTTACTGCTACATGTCACATGTACAGTGTACAGTGTGCACTGACTCTGTGAGAATGAGATGCAATGCAATGCGAAATGCACTGAGAATTTGCCTTTGCTTTACTTTGCCTCCTGTCTGTCCTCCTTGGCTCTTCGCTCTCTTCAATTCTCCTCAATTCTCTTCATGCTTTGCATCTACTTTTCATGTCTCATCAATTCATCATCAAGATCATGATTCCGCACGCACGCAGCGTTAGCACACACAGCCAACATCCAACCTAACTCACTTTCTTTTTCACTCAACTATCAACTACCAACTATACAACTCTACTCACTACACACGGAGTGCAGTTGGTGCACTAGTAGTACATAACTTTACTACACTACTACAAAGACAACAGTCAGAGGCCACACTGTCCACACTGTCCACACTGTCCACACTGTCCACACTGTCCACAGTCAGCAAAAAGCATCAAAAACATAACAACAACAAAAACAAAAAAGTAAAAAAAAACTGATCCAATCCATCCATCCATCCACCACGACCACGACACACCAACATAACACATTAAACCAAGTCAAGTGAGTGTACAGTGTAGAGAAATAGGAATTAGGAAGGACTAGAGGAAAAAGTGAAGAGTGAAGAGAAGAAGAGAATAGATTATGAAATTGAAATAGAGTCGTGTTTTGTGTGTACATTTTCTATTCTTTCTTCAAGTCCATCAGAGAAGAAGAAGAAGACGACTTTTTTTAGCAGCTCTTGTGCCTGTGCCTCTGCTCTTGGCACTGCTGACACACATCCAATCCAGCCAGCCACCAACCAAATCAACCACCAAAAAAACAAGAGAGATGATGATCTGATGACCATTTATATTTGTGAGATGAGCTGAATCAGAAATACGAAGAGAAAAAAAATCAGTTTTTTTGCTTGATTTTACACACAACTCAACAGACCCACAGAAGACAAACTGTTGTAATTGAAGTTGAAACAGTTTTTTTTGCAAAGGAAATCAAAGTAGTTTTTTAGTAGTTGTAAATTAATTGCTGGTAGTGGTGGTGGTAAAGATAAAAATAAGTTGGGAAGGATTGATAGACAATATATAAAAGTGGAATAATTAAGTTTTTAAAAGTGATTGTGGTTTTGTTGGAGGTGGAGTGGGAATGGCGGTAGATCAGGTGGGGAAAACAACTAATATTTTAAAACGGGAAAGAGTTAAAGGGAAAATATTTAAGGTTAATGGTGTTGACTATGTATTTATTTTTAATTGCAGGAAATTCAACAGCTTGAGCTGTTGTGTAAGCACCTTTACGAATCCAATGATCAAGTACAACGGGCAGAGGCAGAGAAGGCGTTGGTTAATTTTCAGGTGAGTTAGATATGTGGAGAAAATAACGAATTAAATTGTGACGATGGTATAGTTAAGTTGAATGGTTTCTTCTTTTTTAGAACTCACCTGACACATTAGTAAAATGTCAGCTTCTTTTAGAACGAGCTACTTCCTCGTATGCCCAGTTACTTGCAGCGACCACATTGACCAAACTAGTGTCACGGCCTGCTCAAATCATTTCCTTACAGCAACGAATTCAGATAAGTAAGAAGTGAACACTGTAAATTAATTGGATGAAGGGAGCATGTTGGGAATGTTGGGATGATGGAAAGTAACAAGTGTTTTGTATTTTTAAATGAAGGGAATTACATATTAACTTATCTGGCCACTCGTATAAAGCTAGACGCGTATGTAGTTCAAGCGCTGACAGTGCTGTTTGCGCGGATCACCAAGCTAGGCTGGTTTGACATGGAAAAGGAGGACTTTGTGTTTCGAAACGTGATAACCGACGTTGGGACCTTTCTCCAAGGCTCTGTTGAGCATTGCACCATCGGTGTTCAACTCCTCTCCGTGCTGACCAGTGAGATGAACCAAGTGTCAGAAGCGGATGCCAACAGGTCGCTAACAAAGCACCGCAAAATCGCCTCCTCTTTCCGGGACCAACAACTTTTCGAAATATTTCGTCTGTGTTGCACCCTCCTCAAGAGTGCGCTCGAGAGTAGGAAAACTATCAACTTTGATGATGGCCTCCAGCACTCACTCATGAACCAGAGTTTGCGTTTGGCACACAACTGCTTAACTTTCGACTTTATTGGCACATCCACGGATGAATCTTCGGATGATCTCTGTACCGTTCAGATACCGACTAACTGGCGACCAGCCTTTCTCGATTTTGGAACGCTACAACTTTTCTTTGACCTTTACCATACGCTTCCGTCATCTCTTTCACCTATGGTAACGCAAAACCACCTTCAGCACTTCATTTAACTTGATTATCCTAATGCCTCATTAATATTTTGTATGCATTGTAATTTGCAGGCACTTTCCTGTTTAGTACAAATAGCATCCGTGAGACGCTCCCTCTTCAGTAACGCAGAGCGAGCCAAGTTTTTAACGCATTTGGTAAACGGGGTGAAGAACATTTTACTCAATCCCCACATCAGCGGCTTAAGTGACACAAACAACTACCACGAATTCTGCCGTCTTCTCGCACGTCTCAAATCCAACTACCAACTGGGCGAACTGGTCATCGTGGACAGCTACCCGGAAGCCATCCAACTCATAGCCAAATTCACTGTGGACAGTCTCCGTCAAATGCTCCAAGTTGCACCGAACAGTGTCCACTATTTACTTTCCCTGTGGCAGCGAATGGTCGCCTCAGTTCCTTACGTGAAGGCGACTGAGCCTCACATGCTGGAAACCTACACACCGGAAGTCACTCGAGCGTATATCTCGTCTAGAATAGATTCCGTCGCTGTGTGCTCCCGGGAAGGAACAGATGATCCGTTAGACGACGCTGCCATGGTTACCCAACAGCTTGAGCAGTTGTCTGTGATTGGCAGGTGCGAGTATCAGAAAACTTGTGCTTTAGTCGTTCAACTTTTCGATCAGGCTGCTCAAAATTACCAAGAGTTATTACAGAGGAGGTCGCCAGCTCCTGTGGATCTCGCCATTCAAGAGGGCCAACTTACTTGGTTGGTCTACATTATCGGGGCAGCCATCGGAGGCAGGGTTTCCTTCAATTCGAATGAAGAGCATGACAGCATGGATGGCGAGTTGGTGTGTCGGTAAGTTTACAATGTATAATGGTATAATTATAGTTAAACTTGTTATCTACTTATTTAGCTAATTATTTAATTACTTTGTGTGTTTTAGTGTGCTTCAGTTAATGCAACTCACAGACTCTCGACTGAGCCAAGGAGGCTGCGAACGTTTAGAATCTGCTTATCTTTCATTTTTTGAACAGTTCCGTAAAATTTACGTGGGTGACCAAGTGCAAAAAGCGAGTAAAGTTTACAGGCGGTTGTCCGAGGTTCTAGGCTTGTCAGATGAGACCATGGTACTGAGTGTCTTCATCAGGAAAATAATCACTAATCTCAAGTATTGGAGCAGGTGTGAGCTACTGTTGTCGAAAACGTTGAACTTGTTGGGGGATTTGTCTGTCGGGTACAATAGTGTGCGCAAGCTAGTCAAGTTGGAGGAAGTGCAGTTTATGCTCAATAATCACACTGTAAGCCCTCAACTTACAACCCTATCCCTTAATCATCTTTTTAAATTCAGTTGTGACTTAAAACTTCTTTTTATATTGTTAGGGTGAACATTTTCCATTTTTGGGGCTCAACCAAAATGTGAATGACCTTCGATTTCGTACCACATTCTACACTGCGTTGGGTCGGTTGTTGATGGTCGAGTTGGGGGAGGACGAGGACAAATTTCATACATTCATGGTGCCTTTAACAGGTAGAACCTGTAATTAAAATAATCAACCTTTTTCACAATAAACACTTTGATCATCATCTAATCATTTTTTTATTTCGTGTTTAGCCCAAATCGAAAGCGTTGGCCAATTACTCGCCAACGCTGAGACAACCATGTTCCGAAATGAAGAAGCGAAATGGAGGGTAGTCGGCTTGGCTAGAGATCTACGAGGAATTATTTTTGCGTTCAATACTAGGCATACTTATATGATGTTTTTTGATTGGATGTAAGTATCTACTTTAACTAACACAACATTTAAAATTTAAGAGAAATAAGTCATGTCATGATTGTAATTTTGGTTGTTATTCATTTTATTTTTTGGTAGATATCCCGCATATACTCCAATTCTTCAACGAGCTGTAGAGCTTTGGTTCCACGATCCTATAGTAACCACACCGGTGTTAAAACTCTTTGCTGAGTTGGTACAAAATCGTTCGCAGCGGCTGCAGTTTGATGTGTGCTCACCAAACGGTATTCTTTTGTTTAGGGAAGCCAGTAAAATGATCTGTGCATATGGTAAGCTCTAGTTACCATTATCATTTGAGTCAAGTAATTAAAATTTACCACAAACTTAATTAATGTGTGTTAATATGTAGGAAATCGTATACTAACTGTGGAGGTACCTAAAACTCAACTCTATCCTCTAAAGTTGAAAGGCGTGTCCATCTGTTTCATGATGTTGAAGGCCGCCCTCTGTGGTAACTACGTCAACTTCGGTGTCTTCCGTCTCTATGGAGATGACGCACTGGATAATGTGCTTAACTGCTTTGTGAAATTACTTTTATCCATTCCCTTAACTGATTTAATGGTATGTCAATTCAAATTGAAATATTCAATTAACCCAGTCTAAATGATTTTAAAAAAGATTTATTTAATCCATTGAACCATTTAATTTTTCTCTTTCAGGATTTTCCTAAACTGTCGCTCACCTACTATGTATTATTAGAGTGTATTGCACAAGATCACATGAATTTCCTGGCGTCACTGGATCCCCAAATGTTCCTATACATTCTCTCCTCAATCTCGGAAGGGCTCTCTGCTCTTGGTACTAATGGTACATTTAACACTAGTCCCCACCCTAATCTTTTCCCCCAAAACCAACAATTATAATTGTAACCTGAAATGTCATATCTCTTTTTCACAATTTAGATACGATGGTGTGTGCGGGCTGCTGTGCTACATTAGACCACATTGTATCCTATTTATTCAAACAATGGACTTTAAAAAGTACGATAACTTTACCAATTAAAATTTATACGTTCCATTTTTTTTAAAAAAAGGATAATTTATCAAAATCAAATTTTTCGGCGTTCCTTCGTTTTTTTTGGGTTTGTTTGTCCACTAGATCGAAAGCAGCAGCGGCCCTTTACAATCGGGGGCACGGAGCGAGTTCTCCAAACTGTGGAACAACATCCAGAAATCCTGCAACAGATGCTAGAGACTGTGTTAAATATTGTGATGTTTGAAGACTGTCGCAATCAGTGGTCCATGTCACGGCCCCTCTTGGGATTAATTCTACTTAATGAAGAGGTAAGCATACCTACCTATTAGCCTGTCTGTTGTTTAAATACCTGATTTCTATGCAAAGTGGGTATTTATATTTTTCTGTTTTCTTTTCTTTTTAGTATTTTGGGCAGTTAAGAGAAAACATAATTCGGAACCAACCTCCCGAAAAGCAAGCGAATATGGCACAGTGGTTTGAAAACCTGATGGAAGGGATTGAACGTAACTTGGTCGTGAAGAATAGGGACCGCTTCACTCAAAATCTCACCGTCTTTCGTAGGGATATAAATGAATCATTAAAAGGACCTAATAGCAATAGTACCACAACGGGAAGTGATATGATGACCTGTTAAATTCACTTTCCTCACTTCAATCACTCTTACTGCAGTGGTGGTGGTGGGCAAAGTGAATTTAACAGGTCATCCCATCACTTTTTTTATCCTTTCTATTTTTAGTGCAAAGATTCTGCGCAATTTAAATTAAAACTGTTAAAAATATAAATTATTACTTGTAAGACTTATGTACAGATAGAGAATTCAGAGAAAGAAAAAAATTATGAAAAGAGAAAATGTTTTATTGTAAGTACGTTTGTCTGTGAAAAAAAATTATGTGCGAATGGTCAGGGAAAAAAATCTATTTCAGAAGATTGTAAAACAAAAAATTGCGTTTTTTAAATTGAATAATAAAAATGAAATGATGATTATGATTTAATAACAATTAATATTCAGTCTACTTTTACAATTAATTAACTTTTTATTCGTTCAATTGATAAACGTTACGCTGTAATTTCTTCTTTTACATCTTTGCACTCGTTAGAGCCATAACCTTGTAAATACTCGTCCAAATTGATTGTCTTCGAAAAATATTCCGTCTTCGGTTTAAATGCTGCGTCTACTCTGCCGTATTTTTTCGAAGAGCCACCAGCATGTTTCGTGGGAGGCTTCAGTTTTGGGTTGAACTCCATTTCTTCTACGTTCAGTGCTTCTGGAAGTTCTTCAGGTTGTCTAAAAACCAAATCAAATGTTTTATTTTTACTTTTAAATTTTACGCTTGGTACTAGACTGAACTCATTTTATTTTTACTATATGACTTACAGTTGCGATAAAGATGAAGGTAAAGGCTCATATTTTTCTGGATGCACTACTCCATAAGCAGCTTTGCTAACCCACGGATGATAATGCGACTAATAAAAATAAAAATTGCCCAATAATTAATTATTTTGTGCTATTAATAGTCAGTTAAGTGAAAGAAAGTTTTGTAACGCGTTTACCATCAATGGCACCGTTTCCCATAACGTTGACGACTGCGCTCCACTATGATCCGGATCCTCCAACTCTGGCAAATACACCGCCGATCCCCCCGCCCCCTCACAATCCAAAAGCACTCCACATCCCGGATGCACCCTCATCACAGCTTTAATCTGTTGCAGTGTGCCCAACGCATCTTGTGCCTCAACCTGAAGACCCATCGTAGCCAATCGTTTAACGAACGCAATAGCCCTGTGACTAGGCATCCGTTTCTTCCCCGTCGCTAGTCTAACACAGCGCAATGCCAATCCCACATTACTTTCCCCAAATGCCCTTCCCCCACCCCCTGTTCCTCCACACCTTAATTTCATCAGCGCAGCGTATAAATTTTGATGAAATGCGGTGGGGTCCATTGTTAGTGCGGCTCCCTGTCCATCCAAAACTGCCAACACAGTGCTTATACACAACAGAAACTGGCGATCTTGCATTTTCTCATTTTTCAAAATTCCTTGCAGAACTTTGAGAAGGTCGTCAAAAAACTCAATGTTGATTACGTGGGCAAATTTAGATAATCCTTCTAGCACTGCAGTCAGCATGTGAGTTCGAGAAGTTGCCTTTAATGCTCGAAAGTAAATGGTGAAAACAAGCTTGGTAATTTCAGTGAGGAAATGACTTTTTCGTGATTTGTTCTCTTCGGCGCTGGCTTCCAGCAGTTCCTTTTCCAAAAGTACTAGCTCCTTAGCTTTCTGTTTAAAAAAATATCAATTTAAGTTATTAATTAATTTCAATACTTATTTTTTTTAAATCATTTGTCAATTTGCTTCATTTTTTTAACCTTTCTTTGCCGTTTTGATAGCATTTTCCTCTGCTCAAAAGTCATTTTCTTCGTAGGCGCCGCCTCCTCCTCCATCTCCTTTTTCAGATCGGCTTCCTTAATCCTCAAAAATAGGAGAACATCTAAAACGTCCTTGCGCAGCATTCCATCTTTACCAGATTTGTATTTCGTTTTGACGAGAACATTAATCCGCCTTACTATCTCATAAGAAATTTCTCCCCTTTTATCATTCCTAAAGACAAATCTCACTGTATTTGTTACAATTTCCCGAACAGTTGGATCCCAGTTATTTAGCAGAGGAATAATAAAGTTGACAATGTTCACAGACAAATTGAAATAAGGATGGCTCTCGAGCATACGACACATGCAATTCAATGCAATCAATCCAAGTTTGCCCTCACCCTGTAAATATGTCAACCAAATTAATTATTTATCACCAAACTAATGAAATTTATTAAAGTATTTAATTTTCTTGGTGCAATTTACCTCCGTAAGATTATTCGATTGCTTTTTAGGGCAATATCGAGACACAAGCTTTTCTAACCTCTGCATGTACATCTTATACTTTTTGAGAAGACTCGCCTCATAACCTTGCAGCTGACGGGTGTCCTTTTTCACTGTTCATTAAAATATCAAATTAAAAAACTCAATTTTAATGCGCTGCATTTTATTTTTTAAACCCTCACATTTAACTCCGTCCACATTATGATGCTTTATTGGGTAGAGTGGCAAAACGTCCTTGAAAATTGCCTGAAGAGATAGCGCTACCAGTTTGGGAACAACCAGTGCCACAGACTCCTCACTTGTTTTCAATATGGCTAGCAAGCTCTCCAGATTTTGAAGCTGCAATTTGAATTTAAAAAATAAATAACTAATTAACAAACAATAATAAATCTTGCTGTTTAATTTAAAAGTTAAAATAATCTTTACCCGATGTTCAGGATCTTCAAGGAATGATGAAGAGAGCACTCCAATTCTAACTTTGTACTCGTTCATCTTCACCTTCCGTCTTGCCAGAAGCATGGCTGTTGTCACTTCCGGTTGTTCACGATGGGCGGCCTCACCATCTTCATTTTTTTCCATGTCTTCATCTTCAACTTGCATGTCACTTTCTTCGTTTTCACCATCACCATTAGAGACATCTTCAATTTGGGCTGTTTTCTTGGTCGGCTTCGGAAACTGGAATCCTTTAACGGTTTTGATGGGAAGATAATTACTTTCCTCTTCCAACGTTTCCTGGATTTTGTGATGTTTACTCTCCCAACCCGTTTCAATGTCGTCGTCCTGATCATTGTACTTCGATTTCTTGGGACCTTTCTTGGAACGAGGGTCACTTAAAATTAAAAATAATACATGAATAATTAATTAAATTTTTCAAACGGTTTTTGTTCACAATATTAATTGATGATTGGCTTTGTAATTGATAATTAGTATACTGACAAACCTTGAAATATCTGTTCCATTTCCAACAAAGTAGAATTTGTTTTTAAACTTTTCTTGTCTCAAGTGAGTCAAGTCAGCGTCAGGAATCATGTCCAGTACATCTTCAATCAGGGCTTCGGGTTCTGGAAAATATCCAAAAAAAATGTCAATCACCTCGACATGCTACGCAAATTAATTAATAATTAAATTTAAAACGTTGACTATCTTTGTTTACCTGTTACTCCCTTCTTATTCTGCTGATTATTTAACTTTTTACGTATTTTACTCTGTAGCTTTCGCCTCGCCTTCACGATTTCCTTTGACTTGGTCTTTTTGCCAGTGCCCAGCTTTTTCCCTTTGATATTCTTTAGTTTAATTTTACTTATTTTAGGACCACTCGACTTCTTTTTCGAAGCCATTTTAATATTTTTAATTAACTAATTGCTCTTCAAAACCAAAATAAAAAAATAAGTTTTACCAAAACTACTAGCTAAACCATCTATATAACTGTATAATTCACTAAACTAACACTACACCTAATATTTAATTGTTCAGCTAAATAGTTAACACAGTGTAGTTGTCACACAAGTTGTGTGATCAGTGATTAAACAAAGTTAAGTCACTGATGCAAACAAAAATACTCGGATAGCAGAGCAGACAGAGGAGTGAATGCACGTGGTTTTCTAAACGCACTATACACTCACATGAAACAAGTCACTAGTCAACTCTTCCAAGTTTGGTTGGCTTTGTATGCCGCCTTTCAAAACATCTACACCTACTCTATGGTATTTTTGTGAGGCGTACTTGAGGAGTGCACTAATTCCCATTTGCCTCTCAATGCCCCTTACATATGGGGCTCAGGCTCGACCCAAAACTGAAAATAAGGTTTTAGATGTAAACAGGAAAGGTGATCGTAAAGTGTAGTAAATTAAAAATAGAAGATTAATCAGTGAACCTAGTTAAATCTCCACAACTACCACCATGTCGTTAATGCAATTACATTTAAAATCTGGCTATGCAGCAGCTCCATTAGCAAACGGCATTGGTCGGTTTGTTCCTCAGTGTCAACGAATGACAATCAAGTTCTGTTTTAATCACGGTGGAAGTTCCGGAGTTCGGGAGTTTATTCAGCAGGACCTTGTCGAGTTTGCTAGGGCCTCTCCAGGAACTGTGATTTATTTAAAGCCCAGACGTCACCGTAGTCCTGTCTTGGTTACGGAGTACTGTAAGCTTATTAACTAAATTGATAATAAATAATTACTGGAAAATGCAACAGAAATATGTATATTTAAAGTAAATGCTCATTTTTATTAAATGTTTTTTTTCAGTAAATGGAGGAAGGGAATGGTTCTCTCTACACGCCATGCCCAGGGCAGAAGTTTATAAATGGATTGACAGTTACCGGACACAAGCTGGTTATGGCGAGATGCACTTCAAAAATTATCAGCACACTGAGATCCCCTCAATCCAGGGCGTCTGGACACCATTCACTCACAAGCCTTTGGACAGATGCACATTTAAGTATCCAGTGGTAAGCAGTGAAATAAATACAAAAAGACTTTGATTGGATATTAATTTTGGATTAAGTTAACCCACATTCGATTTGTGTAATTATTTTTTAATAGGAATCTCTCAACAAGCCCCCATTATCAAAGCCATCAACATCCGAAATCATACAGAAATTATTTGCGGAACAACGAAACTAAAATAGTCACTATTTATCTACACTTAATTATTACAAAACATAGTCAATAAAAATTATTACTAGTTTTTATATAAACTGCTAATTAAAAGTATTTATTTAGTAAATTGGAATATAAATCTGTTCCGTTGTAGACGTCGTTGGCTCACTAGTTGTTGTTGTTGGAATATCCGGTGGTGGTGCACTTGTCGTGGAAGCTACTGCTTCAGTGGTCGCCGGTGAACCTGTACTTGGAATTTTAATTGTTGTTGTCATTGTAGTTGTTGTGGTGGTTGCACTAGTCAAGGGTACTTCACCATTTCCTATTGTAGTCGAAGTACCTTGCTGAATAGTTGTGGTTGTCAGTGTTTCAATTGGAATGAGTGTAGTTGGTGATTGTGGTTCCGATGGTGGGGGTGTCGTCGTGGACGTGACTGGGCGTCGTCCTGTATTACAGCTACATTGAAACGATGAAACAACATCGTTCCATTCCTTTAACAAAAAAAACCAAAATAAAACTTATAAGTAACTTCTAAAATAATAGATAATTTATCTTTTTAATTGTTTTATTTAACCGGTGGTAAATAATCCAGTGAACCCTGTGCTAATGCGGCAAGTCCCTGAAAATCTCTTTCTTGGTAAATAATCAACTCACAATCCGGCATTACATAAATGGAAGAAACTTTATTATCCACAAGGTCATTCATTTTCATGGTTTCGTCACCCCTTCCCACTTGTAATCTAAATCCATGACATAATGAGCATCTCTCATGTTCAAAGAGAACAGCACAAGTGGTCCCTTCACTGCTATAATCACTAATTATCTCGCTTGCTGGTCGGTTGCATCCACTGCATTCACAGCAAACTGAAACAGCCGTGCTGCAAATGCTCCCATGCAACTTTAATTCAAAAATTGAAATCTTTAATAAATTCATTTAACAGAGCCACGCTAAACAATTATTAATTAAATTATTCACGTACAAAATTGCTTGCAGTAAAGTAAGAGCCCGAACAGTCCCTTATCGTTAAACTGCATTGTTCCTTAATCAATCCAAAGGCCAGGGTGAACTGCCTATCAGCAATATTTTTATGAGTGGCATCTTCAGGCACCTGAATCACACAATTTGAGGTGGTCAACACTGTCGCACAAGGTTTATCTACGGTGCCCTGTTGCTGCGAATGCTGACCTGTGGTCAGCCCCAAATCGATAAGCTCCCTCCGAGGATATGCCAATGAAATTGGAGAATTCAACCCAAAAGTCCCACCTACATTCTCACCCGTCAAAAAATTAAAACGAGAATCGCCCACCATTTCAGATAAGCTCAGGTCTTTCATGAGTTTAGGGGAATTTTTATGAATTTCACGAGTTTCCATCACAGCTATCAAAGTCAGCAAAATTATAAGCGAATTTAATAAATTCATTTTAAAAATTCAAATCGAACAAAATCTTTTTATTTAATTAGAAAATTAAGTACGCATGAACAATAAATTAGTGAATTGCATATCAAATAGAGAATAAAAATGTAGTTTTTTCTGCTGATCTGCGATTATGCACAATGCATGAAGACAGAGGCATATTAATATGAATGAATGAAAAAAATGGACTTCCTTTTTTCCACGAACCATGAAGCATTTTGGTCTCTGGTCCATAACAAGACAATATTTTAAACGTACTCACCAAAATAGAATGGCAAGTCTACAGTGTAAAAAAATTAAGCTTTGCTAATCTATACTATTACGCGTACGTGAGAATTCTTACGTGACGCAGTGACGGCGTCACCGGGATTTCAAGGGCTCACTCTGGATTTTAGAGTCATTCAAGATTTTTTGGCCACTCGGGATTTTGAGGAAAATCTTGCATAGCATGGCCAGTCGGGATTTTGAGGGTCAGTCGGGATTTCTGAGGTTCACTCAGGATTTTTTGGTCACTCGATTTTGGGTTTTTAAGAAAAACCTTGGCCAGCTTGGCCACTCGGGATTTTGGGAAAAATTGCTCAGCATGGCGACTCGGGATTTTGGGGACCACTCGGGAGTTTTTAAAACTTGCACTCGGGATTTTCGAAATTTTAAGTCCCGGACATTTTGTAAGAATTCTCACGTACGCTATTACGCACGCACATATTCAATACTAGGCTTGTCTGAAGCCCCGTATGTATGTGAGAACTAGACTTTTTCTAGAATAAAGTGGATATTTTTATAGAAGCTTCGAACTATTTTTCCTAGACCTCGGATTGACATTTTATAATAATTTTAAATACCCTGCATCTGAAGAAAGTTATCGCAACAAACAGAATTTCGAAACTCTTAACCCTTCAGGAGTTAAATAACATATGGCTGCCTTTAGCCTTGAGCCCTTGGTCAGCTTTAATAATAATTTTGAAAACCATGCACCTGAAGATATTTATTTAAAAAACAGAATTTCGAAACTTAAACGTTCAGGAGTCATAGAACTCTTGACCTAGTGCCCTGAGGTCAAGTCATGTGCGCCAATGACGAGCCCTTTACCGAAGAGGGCTTCATCACACAAAATAGAATATCAAAATTGAGTTGTAGTTTTTTGCTGAGCTTCACTAACATTGCATGAATCTACACGTATGTATGTACCGTGTCCCTAAAATAGAATATAGCTACTGAAATATTTAATTACTTAAAAAATACGCACTTTATAATTTTAATA
>JAQIWN010002483.1:0-15703 GCA_034699025.1 Entomobrya cf. arborea Gr-Col-00668 | reverse complement strand
AAGAAAGGAAAGCAATGTATTTTACTTGCTTAGTGAAAGTAATATTATAATATGTAAATCGTTTTTGAAATGTATGTATGTAACGAATATTAATGTTTTGAGGCAATGTATTGCATGGAATGGAATAAATAATGGGTTGCATAGATTTATGCAAAATTCTTCAAATATTTTAAATGAAAACAGATATGAAATATAATGGTACGAGAAGAAAGGAGTTAAATTTTTAAAGACAAGTTATATTGTATTGTGAAGAAGACGACAAACGATTGCGCTTAAGAAGCTCCTGAGTCCTGAGAAAAATACAGTTGTAAATGATTTTTTGGTAAGAATCGGAAAATGTAATTGAAGAAAGTGTGGTATTGCAAGTTGCGATTGCATGATATATTTTTTGTTTAGTCCAATTACACGCACGCAGTCATAATAACTATATACATACCTTTAAAAATAGTTCATTTAGAGTAAAACGATTGTACTGTTATAAACTCAATGAATGATACGCTGACTAAGAAATATGTATGCTGTTTATGAATGTAAAGGTATGCAATGAAGTAAAATCTCTTGTTTGATCTCAAATTTCATAATCGGGAAACGTTCAATAAGAAAAATTTATTTAAACATCAATAAGATCATAATCTGTGGATTAAAAACATTTAAAATATAAATTGAAAACTTGAATGCAAAGTAAGATGACAGGAAAATGATGACGATGACGGATGACTGGAACTTGCATGTAAGTTGTTTCAATTTGCCCCCACAAATCTACAAAACTACAAACAAATCAACCATATGCACATTAATTTAGAATGATACTGGCCACTTAAATCGAGATTGACTTCTAATATACTTACGTTTCAATTTCCGTTTATGAGACATAGGTTGAATTGGCAGCATTGATGACAATCTCTTCCTATTTGCCATAAAACCAATGAACACCATCGTCAAGCAGAAAATAATCGTGCCGAGCAAAATCATGAACAAATGAACGTGATTGATGTCATCAGTACTAGCATAAAGCATGAAGTATCCTGTAACATCACTAAAACTTTCGAACGGGCCAAGCTTCACTTTAAAGTGGAACAAGCCGGTACCTAGTAAGGTAATATAGATCTTGTTCATGTCATAATGTCTTCTTCCTCGGTGAAGCTTCGGATTGTTGTTAATCATATTAATATAAGGAGTATAGTCGTTGACGATGAACCATTCTCCTCTGCCATTTACTTCTTCAATGGTAATACTCCAGTTCTTTTTGGGTAAAAATATGTCGGGGTTCTGATCTGAATCCTGCATTATGCGATCGTAACTGATGACTATCATTATTGGCTCTCCGGTTCCAGTTCGCTTCGTTGAAAATACCTTTTCTTTGCATTCTGTAAGTTCTTCGTCGTCCAAAAGTCTATCCAAAGAAGTACAGTTGCACTCTGCCTTCGTTTTCTTTCCATCACACTTTTAAAAATCAAAAAGGGTTAAGAGTGATGATAGTTAAGCATGCTAATAATTGTAAATTTTTCGCTGAATCTATTTGATTACCCGATTCAAATCCACAGTTTCCCGGCTAACTTTATACCAAGTCTTGTACAATGGTTTACTTGGGTCAGCGTTGTAAACGTTTCTCGTATTTGGAACGTCGGCACCATCGAATGACGGAGGTCTGTAATTGGTCTAAACAAGAGAAAATCATTATCTTTTATCGAGAAATTTAATTTCTAGAAGGAAAATAATTTTGCAGTTCTAGCAGACGTACTGGCAAGGTAATATAAGCTGTCATTTTTCTGCCTTCTATTTCACGAACTATTTCGCTCTTACTTGAGTCCAGTATTTCGTCACTTCTTACGCAACCATCTACCTGTTTAAACCCTGAAATTTAAAAAATTTGTTCAATAGTTCATAAACTTCATATATATTTTTCTAGTGATAATAGTGATAAGCATATTATAGAAATAGAATCGAACATGGTCTTGGGTACATTCCAATCTCCTCTTTAGGTTTGCATGATGGAATACTGTGGTCAGAAAAAACCCATTATTTATCAACTTCAATATGGAATTAACTAAAATTAAAAATTCGAAATCTGGACAGAACCAGTTTTCTTACGGATATTCAACGTGAAGTCGGCGACCAACATCCCGATGACAAAGAACGATGAAGGTTACAGATGAACTATGTGCGCAATGCACGGAAGTTATCATACTCCTCACGGTAATAACTGCTACACCCTTTTTAAATCCCGTGGGAGCGAGTAAAAGTTGAAAAAATTGAGGGGCACCCTTTAACTTTTCAACCTTTTCTACACGTAGGACATCAGGATTTGTATTAGTGACCTCTATAATTGGTCTATACATAAGTAACGTGGCCACTATAGAATCAGGAAAATACATTTAGCATTGCACCACATATGAATTTTTCACATACACAGTAAATTGGCCAACAATAGGATAACTAGGACAAGATATAAGCAAATGTATCTTACGTGATGTAACCGGTCGCAAGAGCACTTCAAACGATATCCGGTCATAAATATCCATACTGATTCTACCTCTACAATAAAAAGGATAATACTGTTTTTAACCGAAACATACATACATGTAAGAGAAGTGAGATCTAAACCAGTATCAAAAGCATGTCACATACCCAGACGTTTTTAGAAGCGGATTATGTACCAAAGACATTACATAATGGCATTGAGCCTCAAGGACATGCCAAATTCTTCTTTCACTGTAAGGAATATGTCCGTGAACTAAGCTATCAGGTCTTGGGGGAGGCCTTGGAGCCCATATATCTAATTAATTGTTTACATGTTGTTAGCATCCAAATTTTAATTGGCAAACGCTGTCATTATTTAAACAAATGGTACACTAACGTGGCTGTCCAGGTATGTTGATTGTCTCATTAACCGTAAGTTCTAGCAGTTCCTTTTCAGTAGTCTCTCTACTGACGATAACCGGAGGTGGATGCTTGAACACAGGAACAACGTTCCCACTTGCGTCCTTCTCCGAAAAACTACTTTTATCCCATCTTTCCTCAACTCGTAGTCGCATCTCAGTTTCTGCTTGTAAATGGTCAGTTCTCCCCTGATCAATTTCCCTCCATCTTGTCTTTGTGCGGTTGACCACATCCAAAGCCTGACTTAACTGTGTATCCCGATACCTTTTTGTACTCATGTCCATTAAATAGATGAAGAATGCTCGAAACACAAATCGTTGTTCGTACTGAAAGTGTTGTGTTGTAAAGCCTTCCATAACTGTTTTATCATTTTCAAACGGGAAGCCTGCAAGAAGCATACTGAAATTCCCTGGAATATACAATGTCTGTCCAATATGGTCATTTTTGAAATCCCACTTGGGATTATTAAGATCTACGAAAAATTAAATTTTGTCACCATCTCATTTAACATAATACGAAAGTTGGAAAAAACGAAATAATAAAATGTTGCATACAGTCGTTTATTTTGACAAGGGCCTGGTTAGACTGAGCTTGAACTAGGACAACAACATCCGCCGGAAGAGGAAAGAGTGGTATACTGTTCAAAATAGTTGCGTACAAGATGCTTCTAAAACCATCCATGTAATTAGCTACAGGTTTGATATGCCTAATAAATAATTGACAGTTATGCCGGCGGGAGATATCTTTGCCATCAGTCTTTTGCCTAAACAAAGTACAAAGCATAATAGATCCATTCTTGTAGAAAACAGTAAATCTGATTTTGAATGGGATAGAAAATCATGAATTTTTTTTTATCGTAAAACATACAATTCATAATCCAAGCACAAAATGGTTTGGCCCAAGTGCACATCCCTAAAATAAAGCACGGTATTTTCAGAGTCATCTTCAGGATGAGGAATAAACGCTTCGTACAGAATAGCCGTATTTGAATCCACCAAGAATGGGACTAAGGGGCCATCTGTACTCCTTTTCAGTGGTTTAAGGCGTGATGCGTCAATGGCTACCAAACGGAAACCTGTCTTTCCCAACGGTTCTGCGTTACAACCTTTGCTTTGCCAGTCGTTGATATCGTCGCAAAGTATCGGTTCCGTTTCTGGTTGCGTGCAACCACTGTTTATGGCCTGCGTCAAAGCGTTAGACTCATCCGTCGGCTCATGCAAATACCAAAACAAAATTCTCCCCGAATAGCCTGCCACAAAGAGTCCTCTATTTTGTACCAACTCGCACAAATACTTGGATACCCAAGGATTCACTCTCTGAGCATAAATCAATTCCGCAATTTCATCCACACGGGCTGTAGTTGGCTTGTATTTTGTCTGGTGAGAAACACACCGAAAATTTGTATTTTTAACGCCTAATTAATTCGCACAAACGAATTTCTGCATCAGAACTATGAACTAAAGAAATTATACTTACGCCAATTTTTCCAGCAAATATCAATCGCTGATCCTCGTTAGTACACACATACGCCTTGTCAGGATGGTTAAAGCTGCACTGTTTAATTCTGCTGGTACTACCTGTGTTACTGCAAAGTGTGTCATTATCTAAACGCGGAAAACCTGCCATTGACACATACACGAAAGGACCAGCTCCCTCGGCAATCCATAGCTATAGTTTTTAACCATAAAACTGAAATTAATTATAAACTTATCATGTTAGCTGTACTGTACTATTAGCATTTACCTGATTTCCAAGAAAGAACACATCCAAGTTTTCTCCATTCACCAGAACACTGTCGATTTCAAAACTTTTAGGAAACTCAAACTGCAAAAATCCATTACCAACGGTTCCATTCAACTGCCTTAATTTTTTGTTATGATCATTCATAGCGTGAGCTTTAGTTTTTTCATTTTTAGACAAAAGATCCCCATATCCGTCAAACACAGTAGTTGGTTCGGGTAATACAAATCGTACATATTTTGGCGAGTCCTGCAAATTAAAATTAAAATACAACTTATAATTATTCAAAAATTCATCATGAGTTTTTAAAAACCGTGCTTAAATTTTTTTGTTGTAGTTTTTGTTTACGTAATTGAGTTCCAATGTAATATCAAACTGCCTTAAATGATGATTGAAGAAAATCCCAACTATTTTCTTGATAAAGACATGTCTTTTCATGTGCGTTACACCATCATCACTTCGTTGGAACAGTTTGTAGTAAACCACATTCGAAAAGAGAACCTTCCAATCCTCCATCCTATAAGGACTCGGAGCATACAAGACCGAAAAATCTATTATTTCCTCTCCATTGTTGTAAGTAGTATTCCGTTTAACAGTGAAAATAAGAGTATCATCTAAACGAATTCCAAGAAACAAATAAATAATTTCACTAAATATCATGATTAAAATCCATCAAGTTTATTTAGACAACATACCATAAAATGGGAATTGGTTCAGATAACAAACTGGCGTGTAGAAAAGACGCTCAACTGTTGAAATCGTTACGTTACTCTGCTGCAACAGCAAATAATATAATTAGTAACGCCCATTATCTCATAAAATTATTATTTTGGGAAAGAAATTATGTTGTTGGAGGACATTTAAGACTACAATATAGATAAACTTATTTACCATCGAATTAGCTGCATTTACGGGAACAAAACAGTCAATACTATCTCCAAACCTTTCACAAGGGTCAGCGAGTTTGTAAGTCAAAATTGGTCGATCTTCGTAGAGTCCATTCATTTCTAAATCTATGTCAAGATTGCTGCTATCGTTTAAACTGTCAGAAATCCACATGGAATTAAGCGTTAGGACCACAAGATGATCGTTTGTTAGCACCATTGTCTCTGGTACATCCGGCCACCCTAAGATGTATGTAATAGTCCACAAAATAAACATGAAGTTACAACACTGTATGTTCATTGAATTGCAACATCCGACAGCTCAATAAATCTAACATTTTTACACAAATAAAAGGTTAATTATATAAGTTAAAAGTAATTACAAGGATGATCTTCGGTTTTCATGTCATAAAACCAGTTTTCGTCTAGGTGAGATTGAATCAACGGGGATGCAAGAAAAACAAGTGGATCTCCTCCGGTTTTTTGCTTTCGAGGTACATAAAGTAAAACTATATATAAAATGAATTATATTAATTTATCAAAATAACAAAAACTGCATTTTCTATGAGACAGTAGGTGGCGTGGCGTACACATATCTCGAATACAAGGGTTATCAATGCGCTGGAAATTTGATGTTACAGTGCTGCTGTCCATGGGATCGCTTATGGAAGTTATGTTAGACCAATCCTTGACGCTGTCGCTCAACTTCCAACGCCACAAGCTAACTATAAAGTACGTTACAAAAAAAGTCTACAGTTTTTCATTTTTAACACTTTTTTGAATGTTAACATAACATAAGACACATTTAATCTACATACATGACTGATACTGGACCATAGTTTTCGTTTGTCGTAGAACCCGAGTATTCGCAGGCATCTCAAAAATAGCCATGTAAGGCACCTGAGGTTCCCGATATAATTCCCTTGTGCTTAACATGGCGTAAAACGCTATGTCCAGTGGCTGGCCGTGGTAATGTTCGTGAACGTGAAAGTCGATAGTTATCCTTGTCGTGGTGTTAACAATAGTTACAGATGGATAAATGCCTGTTGAGCTATATGCAAAAATTAAAATCATCCTTAACTTTATTACGCTACTCTAAATCAATGAAAAGCCAATGTCAACAATCTTTTTAAATCAACTTACTTAAAGAACCTCCAATACAACTGCTTCTCTAAATTCTGACGAACTAGATCTGGATTCTCACTTGCCTTTGTTTTGATATTTCTACCCCCATCATAAAGCAACATTGTAAGGTGCTCTAAGAACTGTAACATTATCCCATTTTTAGACTCAACATAACTTTTTTAAACAGCATGACATGATTGACAAGTTAAGTTAGTCTACATACTAAATCCGACAGTCCTACGTGACGATGGGCCCGTGTGTAGCCAACCATCATGTATTCTTCTTGTACAGAAGTTCTCCTGTGGACGTCAACTAAACTGTGTGGGGAGTAGCGTTGGGACCGGGTTGTGATAAACATAACTAAAACCGTTAAAAACAAATTTAGTAAATGCTCCGATCCGAGCCACCTACTACACCCGAACTCAACGAAACATTCATTTTTTCTTGTAAGTAAAATACAATGCAAAAACATCTAATCTAATGTCACTGTACCTGGATCTCCAAACTTGTAAATGGACCCGGACGCAGTAATCGATGTCCCTCCACTAGCTGGACACTTAACTGAGCCATCAACACAGTTTAAAATCCAAATTAATAAGATAAGGGCAAACATTGTAGTAATGTGAACAACAATGCACAACAAATACTGTTTTACGAAGTTCTCTGATAACAAGACACGCTAACTTTTTGTCTGGAAGTCCAATGCAATACTGTTTAAAAATCATATGATATTTCAAACTAAAAGTCTACTTTAATTTTCCTTTACTTCGGCGCCGTTTAACTAACATCTAGTTGTACTTGGATTTTGGGAAGAATGGAGATATCTTCTCTTTCACGTTGGACGATTTTCGACAGTCGGTAATTTGTAAGATTAAGAGGTACAAAAAAGGTCAAAGGTCAGTAAAAAAAGATAAACGTGAGAGTGAAAGAAAGCTGTTGAAACATAAATGGTTGATATATACTTTAATGAACATGCCATGTCACTACGAATACCCGTCATCACTAACCATCCCCACCATTTTAATGCACTCGAGTAAATGAAAAGCATGGAAAATTATTTTGTCCAATCATTTTAATAATTGAAAAACTATCTTCTTTCGTAAAATTTCATCGTAAAAATAATTTATTTTATTTTATTTAAGATAACTGGCTGAGATCAAAGTACACAATATTCACTCACAATTTATGTTACACACCAAAAATTTAGAAATGAGTTATAAATTATAATACTGCATTTTAGTTATGTATGATTCTTGTTGCTTATACGGTAGTGGATTCCATTTCCGTTTCGTTGCCTCGTACGAACCCAGAAACTCCGTTTGTGGTTGCCGTTGTAATATCCGAATTACAGGCTGCTTCATCATTAGGATCATGATTACTATGACCATTGGTAGGCTTGGAAACATTATGGTTGGAACAATTTTGATGAGAAACGCTCATTTGATTGACAGAATGAAGCTCGGGTGTGTTCACTTGATCTTTAAATAGCAATTCTTTCTTACAAAATGGGCTGCATTTGATTATGAGTCCTGAAAAAAACAGGTTTGAGTCCTATTGATTATTTTGTGCATGAAAAATTCGGAGAAAAATGAAACATAAAATATATAATGCTCTTTGGTTGGAACAAATTCAAAATCAGAGAAATACAAAAAAAATGTGTTTTACGTGAGATCATAGGAGATTTGTTCCAAGCCCATTTGATAAATTCTGGATGATGAAAAATGATCATTGGGAAAACAACTTCTGGAATACTAAAGACCGTTTCCAGAGCCACACCATACCAAGTTACATACAAGCTCTGGATTTGTAGAACAAGCAGAACCACTCGTATCACCCAAATGGAACCCGTCAACAAGAACAACTTTGCAAAAAGAGCGAATCTGTTTCCAAAAAAGGAAAAATAGTGGTAACAAAGTAAGTAGATGAAATACAGAGAAAAAAGCTACTTAAATAACATACTTTTTATAAGATTTTGTGACAAAAATGAAATTTTCATCGAAAAAGTGAACATTTTTTTTGTGAATAGAGAAGGATTTCATTCAAAGCATTTTTTTTCTGTGGAACAGAATAAAAAGAAAGAAAGCTTACGATTCTAAATGATCCCTTGTTTGTTTATGAAGCACGGCTTCAGCCTGTTTGCGTAAGGACGCTATTGTTGTGGATGTTTTGAGGAAAGCCACGACGTTACACAAAACAAGGAAAATTATTGGACCGGAATAATAGGGAAGAGTTTTGTAGCTGTACAATGCACACGTGCCTCGTTGGCAGGTAAGTTGTTGTTGCTGAGAAACTGGTGACAGTGGTGGTGATGTTGACACCGTTGAATTGTCACTTTTGCGAAGATCATTAAACAATGACTTGTCATCCGGCAAGGATCCCACGTAGTAGCTAATGGACACAGGAATAATGGGAAATCCTAAGGAGAATATGGCGCTGATGAGAAATCTGTGTGGTTCGACAACAACTTGTGGGACTGTGGAACTATTTAATTATTCATGAGAAGAATATAGTCATTTTTTTGCATGTGTTAAATAAATACGTGACAGCATCACATTCGGGAATAAGGGAATGCTTTTTTTAATGATAGTAAAATATCTTGCCTGAAAGTTTGCATCATGTTCATGCACATGGAGCTCATCCAACATAAACTTGAAAAGTAGATGAATTTCATTGTGAAATCTAGTAGACCACATCCTGTTTCTGTTGGAATACCCGTTGGTCCACCTATAGAGGGAATTGGTATGTGTATGTCTAAAATTAATACTACTGAGTTGATGTTCACCAGAAACATGGAGATGAGATAGCAGGTGAGAATCCAACCGTGAACGTTTTTCTGGATTACGCAAGAGTTGACAATGGCGGCGGTCAATAGGAAAGGACATGTACTCAGCCAAATGCCAGCAAAAAAGTAGGCCTTGGGTAGCTAGTAGAGAAAAAATCATTAAAATAAAAACAAACATGAAAATTGAGTCTGTTCATGTTCAATTTTGATCTGTAACAGTGACATCATCCAAATAGGACAGCCCTAACTAAACCGCATGAAGATAATATGTTTTGCTTAACGAGACCAGCGTCCCAGGTCTCGTTAGTTTTGCTGTTTTAAAAAAAGAAGAATTTCTTGAAAACATTCAAATTATGATAGCATCGCACAGACGTCATTTTATTCCAGGGAAAGATTTAATGATAAACTGAGACTCTAGCTTATTGGCATTTCAGTGGAGATGTTTTTTTAGTAAATAGCAACGACACGTGCGACAAAAGTACAAAAAACCAATAAACTTCGTCTTTCCACGTATCCACTTGGTAATTCGTTTTTTGAAGTATTTCTTCCGAGTTTAGATCAAGCATGATAACGAGAAGTGATGTGATGTTCATTTTATATTCAACACAGTTGAGTTGCTTTTGTCAAAACATTTCAGCCAGACTTTTCTTTTAAATGATGATGAGTATGAAAAGTTGTGTTAATACATTTTCTCTATAAACATAGTTTAGAAATTATCAAGAGCTCTATTTATAAACTTCAAATATGTGCTCTCTCTCTTTCATGTAATTAAAAATACTAATTTAGAATATTTCCAGTCTGTTCCACCTTTATACAGTATTTTATAAACAAAATGTGTTATCTAATATGCATGTAGTGTTAACTTTTAACACGACAAAACCTATGGCAAAAGATTGTTATGAATAGCTTGTTACTCTATAATTGGCATGCATGGAGGGGGAATGTGTGACATAACATGTTTACAAAACCTGTAATTAACATGTTTCTAACAAGGTTTCTATTATTAATTAAAGGAAAATTACTATTCATTGATTGCTCATTGTTTGTTTTTTTGGCCTGTCTGCCTGTAGCCATTTGGTTTTTACGAATGAAATCACACGGGCTTTATACTTGATTGCGTAGTATACTGAATTTCTCTACTGTATTTATTTCTATTAATTAGTCGTAAACGTAATTCATATGTCCAATGCATGTATCTGTCATCCACACGCTGTTTTTCGGTCATTAGAGCAAAATGTTTTCACCATCAACTTCGCTGCAAATGGCACAAAGTGAAAACAATTACCACAGTTTACATAAGAGTTTGGAGTATATTTACCAAACTCCACCAGTTGCTAAAGAAACAAGTTTTTCGTACTTCGTAACGTAACATGTTGATGGAACGAGGTGCATTTACTAAGTTCGTTTGCAAACTACGCAATAACCTTGCCTTGCTGTGACTGTACTCCAAAGCATTAAATACCACGAGCTACGAACTCGATGTGATCAATAATGTCTCAATCTCAATACAAGCAAATTTATCTGACAGGAGAAATTTCGCCCCCTGGGGAAAATCGGTGTCCTTGGACAAAAAAAATGTAATTCTATAAAAAAGAATACATCGATTCGATTCAAAATGCAATTTACTGTTGTTTTTCTAGGCCTTTGCGTCAAAGATCATAGCTTTGAAAGTATGAAATGGTGAATAAAGCCCTCCTATTGAACTTTTTTATTAGTTTACTTTTCAATTGGATAGGAAATTCAAATGATTTAAAGCTGTATTGCACATATATATAGACTTTTTGGTCATGGCTATTGCAGTATCTTCATAGAGCCAATTCATTAGAATTAGTGACAACACTAATGGGATCTCCATTATCGTGGTGTATTTTTACTAAAAAGTTATTATACTTACATCATCATCGCCATCTTCATTTAAAATTGTGTCTTGCTCCTCCACGCATACGAGTAAAACCTCACCCAAAGTATCTCTACAGTTTCCATCATTCTTGTCATTTAAATGCTCCTCGTTGTTGCCACTAGTTACATGATATCCATTATCATTAAAAGTGGCACAAGATGATGACGCAAAGTCCAAAATGCCGTCTATACAGTAGGTATCATGGTCAATAGACTTTAGTTGCCTTTTTCGGAGAAATACGCCCATTGATATTTCATACATCGGAGTTCCATTTGGGGCAAGTTGAAAACTGTGAGAGAAAGTGAGTAAGAAGGGTGATAATGGTAATAATGACGTTAGAAATGAAATTTAATACATAAGATTCTACTGAAGTACATTAAGAGCAACCACAAAACCACGGGAAAGCAAAATTGTGTTGTTTTAGCTATTTCAAAAGGATTATCTACAATTGCACAATTGTAGAATTGTCTGGAATAGATTTATAGGTAAGATTATTGCGAAAGGAGAAAATTTCTAAAATTATACATAGAGAAAGGAAAAGAAATTATATGACTACTTTTATAAGATGAGTAAAACACACAACACAGTACACACACATGCATTTAACCATACTTATCGTATCGTAACACTGTTGACTTATTAACCCAAATAGCACAATCACAAAGGACTTAACAATGAGCAAGAACTATGTACAAGAGACATGAAAGAGTCTTGAAACAGGCAGGATATTTTATTTACATGCCACTGGATTCCGGAAGACATGGGTTTGAAGAGTAAACCTTTGACACGAAACCACTTCCGCATTTTAGTTTAAGACCGTTAGATCTCCTTTCCGTGATATTGTTGGGAATAACAAAAGATTGTAGTGAGGAGGATTTTCCCACTTTTGGTCGAAATTTGATGCGTGATCGTCGGCATTTAAAAGTTGAAGTATCCAAAATCTCATTTTCAGGGCAACATTTGTGCCATAATGGATCAGAGTGAGATTGGCAAAGCTTTCCGAATTTCGGGTTTCTGGTTTGAGCAATTCATATATTAGCATCGTGTACATATGAATGAATTTAGTGCAATGAAATTTATTGACATGGCAATAAATTACTTACCCAGCCAAAGCACAATATTCTCCGGGAGCAATAAAAAGGTTCGATTGTAGTTTTAAGTATTTATCTGCACCAATATCCAACTTCATTAGTGGGCCCGGCATTTGTGAACAATCAACTTTCAAACTTGTAGATTCAAACGAATTATCATCACTATCTTTTTCCAAAACAATACAGTAATTTTTAATAGAGTTTGAAGGAGGCCATCCTCTTTTATCAATTATTATTCCACCCTCCACAACAATTAAAATTTTAACAACGAAACAAAAACTAAAAGAAAGAACACTGATACTTGGAACGAAAACTTTGCAACTCATTTTCCTGTAAATGCGATTAGAAAATCAGACGTTTCACGACACCCCAAAAACGTGCAAATAAAATTGGTCCATAAAAGTATGAAAAATTTAATGTCGCAGTTGCTTCTACTAAAGGCTACAAGAAAAAACAACTTTAACTTGATTCATTATTTTGAAAATATCATCTTGTTTACTTCCAAAAAGTTTCCAGAAATCAAGAACACAATTTTGAGGATTATTTTCAACTTATAAGTTTGCTTATAGAAGAGTAATATTTTATTTGCTGTGATCTGACTGAAAGCTTAGATTCTCTGAAGGCAATAGAAAAAAAACAAGTTGTTTCAGCTCAATCCTAGGAGCAAACAAGCCTTGTTTCTTTTTTCCTCTCCTTCTTTCACCCAACTATGCTCATGAAGCAACAGGGCAAAAGTGAAAGTTCCATGGCGGATGTAGTCCTTTATATTCACTAGTAAATTGGTGCACAAACAACTTCCACACTCCTTTTGTCTTTAGCAAGCAGAAAAACACACACAAGAAAAGCCAGTCCCTGTGTGGAAGAGAAACAGTGAAAAAGTCTTGATCTATCATGCGACCTGGACTTACCATATAACGTGACTTTGTTTATTACCTGTTTTCCAGCTTTCTCCATTATCTAATCCCAACTTGTCAACATTATTGTTCCTGAATCCTTGACTTGTAATTCTTAGTGAATTTTAGAAAAGAATGAAAATAAAAGAGATTTGTCATTTTGTTCATTCGCAATTGCAAAGTAAGTTTTCCAAATAAATGCAAGGCCAAGATGGATACATTTGGCATTGCTTTTCGTTTTTACGTTTTTTGAGAAAAGTGTATGAGTACTGAGTACAGTTTTTATTGTACTTTTCCTAAAACTTTTTATTGGATTTTACATCACATACATTTATACCTCTTACCTAACTTGTTATTTCTTCTTCAAAACAGAGATGATGGAATAAAAAACAGAACATTAAATAGCTGCCCATTTCGTGTACGTAAAAAAAAGTGATGATTGTTATTACGACCTGAATAATGTGGCGTACGTTTTATCAACCATAATATTAACGTTATAATTTTAGTTTAGTATAATAATGTTACAAAAAGTGATCGATGATGTTTTTTAGAATCTCCTACTCTAATTTCATATGCAAATGGACCACAGTAAGCAGTCAAGGAGTTTAAATTGTAAGCACTATGACTAGGTACTTACTACTATAAATTCATAACATGAATTTCATGCCAGCCTCTGATGGATCTGATACTTGCGGGATATAATGATGATCATGATAAATCTGCAACCATTTATATTCAGAAAAAAATGTGTAGATTGAGCTGTTACAATGTAAACAGATTTTGGTAGCATAAAGAAAAAATGTAGGATATTATGCAGATTGGTTTCGAAAATGGTTACAGATCGTAGCAGTTCATCTCAAAATAATTGCGAAATTCTGGTTGCTGTTGTTGTTATTTAATGTATTGTATTGTAAGTATGCCTCTGTTTTGCGTTGCATATATCTCAAGGTGGCTGACTGTAGCAGTATTATGCAAGCCAGGAACTTAATAATGCTTCAACTTTAATTAATCAAATATCAGGATTTGCCAATATAGTAGGAATGCTTACGCACACAATTAAGTACTAAACATACATTTATGTATGACTTATATTTTCATGATTGCTACCCGTTAAACGAAAAGATTGAACTATTTTGTTCCCTGTAAACGGCAAGTTAATAAATTACTTTTTGTCACCTTACACCCACGCGCTTTGCCTGTTGTCCTTGCTAAACTGATTTGCTAGAAAGTTGAAAGTTCATAAATCTCAAATTCACGTAATGCAAAGTTTCTAACGTAACGTAAGTTACTTATGAAATACTGGAATAAGAGTAAACACCACTTGCATTTGTATTGGAGATGTATATTTCGAAAAATTCAGTGGGTCGTGTGTAATTTGTTGAGTATGTAGCTGGAAAAGTTTTTCTTTGCACTTTCAAATTGAATTGCTCAATAAATAATGGATAGTTGTTTTACCCTAGCTTTGTTTAGTAGTGATGCGTAATGAGATCGGGTTAATATGAGATCAAAAGAGTAATGTACTTATTTGTTTTACAGGGAAATGATTTCAGAATGATCATTGAAGCGTGAAATTAATATTTAATATATGTATAGTATTTGGAGTCGGTTTACTACTACTGTCATATATAATATATGCATCTGACTTGCAGTGTCATCTTTCTCTTCTATCATTTCATTGATGGATTCTGTACCGTACCAGCACATTCATGAAACAGTGTAATAATTTGTTGTTTGTTGATTTACAGGCTGGAAAATTAACTCCCACACCATGGCAAAATGAAGAATGACTGAAAATGTTCATAGTTTATTGAACTTTTTAGGTATATGGGATCATGTTTACTTATTTTCCTAACCAGGAAACAAATCCATGGATTTACAAGGGGAAAAAATTGGAGAGCTAATTGCTAGTTACTGTACTTTAAATATGTTGTTCTCTCCAATCCAAAGTTTTGAAGAAATTCAATTGAAAGAGATTAAGAGGTAGATCATTAGGCTCATCAGTAAAATGTAAGACTGTTTCAGAGACTCTTTGCACTACTTTTTTTTAAACTATATCATCGGACCAGCTACCTGACACATGCATGCGTCATTAGTCATTGTCATTAATAATCAGTCGATTCGTTTCAAAATACCCCATCATTAAAGATACTTTGGATTCTGGAGCAAACATAAAATGGAAAACAATTCCTTCAGATTTATATTAATGTAATGAATAAATGATTAATGACGCTACACCTTACGTAAGTTTTGCTAACGGTTGATATTTAATTATTATTCTCTACTATTCCTTCCCATTTTCACCTGATTATGAAACATTCGTAAAAATGCGTTTAAAATAAAGTAAGGGGATAAAGCAAACGCTAAACGAAATAAATGTAATGTACTTTAACAGTATTTTGACTTCCATT
>JAQIWN010002482.1:0-15703 GCA_034699025.1 Entomobrya cf. arborea Gr-Col-00668 | reverse complement strand
ATATCAACGTACAAATTTTAAATGGTTGATATGCTTGCTACAAAAAAAATCGCTCTATTGCCAGTCAATCGCTTATTTCATAAAATACACGGTACTCAATTATTATTCTTTTGAGAGAACATAGACGTAAAAGATCCAACCAAAAGCCAATTTTAAATCCTAGCTTGAAAATCATGCATCGTTTACCATCTTTTATCTTTCATCTCCACATTTTTTTCTGTTTCTCTCATGCTCATTCTGAAATAAAGCAATCAGAAATACGATATCACTTGTGACAAATGCTTTATCGTTTTAATCGTTTACTTGAGAGATTTTCCAGAGAAGTAATAATAGTTATATTTGCAAGACACATTAGTCCAGAACGCATTTATATTATTATTATTTTTTTTTTTTTTTTTTTTTAAATAACTCGTAAATAAATTCAGAGCTTTGCTCTCTTATGTATGCATCACTTTTTTTTGGAGATGGCACGTGATGCATATGTGAGGAGCAATAATATTCAATGACTTTGAATGTCTGTAATTAGACAGTGAAATATTAACTTTAAATCGTTTTAGAAAGTGTGTCAGAATGATAATGAACAAGCTAATATCGTAAATAAGCACTTACTGCATGTAATAATGTGATTTGTCCATGCATTTTTACTGCTCATGATATTTTTTATTGCGAACATGACTCTTATTTATCTGCACGTTAAACATTACTCACTTCAATAAAAGAATTCAGTAACACAGTTCTCCGAACTGTGAACTGAACATTTTAAAAAATCAAAGTACACAATTTTTTAAGAGGAAAAATCATACGATGACAAAAAACGGGAAGTATGTAATCAGATACTATTGGTACTAAAGCACACATTTCTACAATTCCATTTCTTCGTGTTTTCAATCCAGAACCACTACGCCGGAAATCATTGGCATTGATGTCAGCATTGTATTATACCATACCCATCAGTAAGAAAAGGTTTCTTAAAAGAAACAATCGAGGAACGGGATAAATATGATGAACTAAAATGAACAAATAAATTTCATTCTATGCTTATAAATACAATTGATATACTGTGAAACTGGGTCGCATATTTCCCTTTGCGATTGATCCCCAATCGTAGGAAACGGTTCGATTATTTCCGAACTTCCGGTATTTTAATATAAAAATCTTTCACCCCACATATTTTGAAATGGATAAAAAGCACACAGTGATGATAAGGATTGATAGAACACAATCTGTGTGAACGAAACTTGATACTCATACCGTCTTACCTATGAAAGATGAGACAAACGATTAGCTCAAAGATTTTATTGTGGAAGAAGTTGAAAGGGAATCTTGCAATTTATGTTACCCGAAATTTGTATGTGAAATGTGAAGGGGGTTTCTGTACAGCTCTCCTTTTTCTCAACAAAAAAAAATTGTCTATAGCATAAATACGTACATGGTATGAACGTAAATTATATCAATGTGTTATCCCAGTGACACTACTACTCCAGAGAAGACTAAAATAATAGTCCATGCATTAAATTCATGAAAGTAAACAAAATCTGATCATTGTAATGTAAAACTCAAATTAAACTACGTTCTTCGTAATATACGCTCTCTGTGTAATTTTCATAAATAAAACGCTTTTTTACTCGACGATGAAAAGGATAGACTTGGATAGGCTACTCGTCGTTTGTGGAACGCGAAATGTAAAGCAAAAAAAAAAAAATGTATACCCAGCAGCAAATATGGTGGTATGAGAAAAAAGCGTGTATGTATGTCACCGCGATCTGCTCAATGGGAAGCCCAATTTGTTACAAAATAGAATGGAGGAACGGCACGACTTGACTTCGGCGGACGGAGAATCATCGTCATTATTATCGTGCTCACAACACATATTGTTTGTTATTAACTGGTTGTTGTTCATTCCTCATGTCAAGTAGGTATTTAACAACACCAAAACACTGAAAAGTTTTTACCTTGAAACGACATTAAAAGTATATAATTCATGTCGTTTATGATGGAATGATTTTTATGTGTTTTATGAACTCCAATATTATCCTTTGCAATTTGCAACATTGAATTTTTTGTTACATGTAAAATATGTATGTGTAAAGTAAAAACATGTATATGCATTATACATATACTCACATTCTTTTCTTGTTTTATAAAACAGTTCAATTATGGAGTTAATGAAGTGCTTAATTTATTGTTAGAGAATATAAATTTACGGAGGACTCTCACACGTTTACCTTATTTGACTGTGAAGAAAAGGGCTTGTCTTCGATGTTGTTGTCGCTTTAAATGTGGATAAAAGGTAGTGAGAAAAAGTTTGAGTGTTTACTGGGCTGGATTTAAAGTTTTTTTCGCAGGTTATATAAATGCGGTAAAAATATTAAATTTCAAGCAGTCATAGTCATCTATTAGTGGCATGGCTTGACACACGCGCAGCTTGATGCTGCAGCCATTATAGACATAATTGGACATTTTATGTGGGTGATTCAAGCTAATTTGCGTTTTCTCAGTAATAATTTTTGCCGGAATAGAATAGAAGAACATGATGTGTAGAAAAGGTGTGCTTGTACAAAAAAGATTTCAAGGAAAATGCGAAATTTAAATTGGCTTTGGAAGAAGAAGGATTACGTAGGCATGTTGGTTGTTGTTATTAATTTGATGAGCCAAATTACAAAAAAAAAATGTCCCTTGAATTGGTATTGTATGAGCATTAATGAATGAAGAACACAAAGCTAGCTCAAAAAGTGTAATCGTTTTTCTCCGATTCCTTTGTGGGAATTATGATGATTAACGTAATTTATGATAAATTCTTGCTTCATATTTCATTTTCTTTAGATACTTTGTCTTCGGTTTTGTTGATGTGTCAGTATAAATGGTTACGCATATCGCAATGCTAATACATAAAAGAGGGAAAGTTTTGATTATCAAGTGGTCTACGGATTTGTACGCTTAAAGCCAGCGCAATTAACAGAAGATTGCAAGTCAATTTTTTTATATTGTAAGATTTTTGTGATGCTGCTGTATTACCTTTATGTATACACAAATTATAATCAATGAACCAATGCAGCAGTGATCATTGAAAATCTAACTTGTTTCAGATCAGTGCGGAAGTTTATTCGATCTGAAAAGGAATCCAATTGTTTTTTCCCTCCAACGTTAAAATAATAAAAAATATAAAGAACTTTTTATTTGTGTTCTCTTTTTCATCTTCTTGTTGTGTTGCTATTACTGCACTGGGTCTCTGGAAACAATACTACCACCACCACCTCCTCCACACACACTGGTGTGTTCTTCCCTGGAGGATGTAGAAAAATAAATGAACGATATTATGATGATATGACATTACTATATTGGTGGTGGTAGTAGTATCATGGGATAAGATTTTACTGCTATTTTCTCAACGTCTTCTCGTTCGTTTTCATTTAGCTTCTATATTCTACTTTACTGTACTTACTGGCAACAAGCGAAAATCTTTTGCCTCATAAAAACTCCCCTTGTTTGGTATGAGCTTAGGATTATGTTCTTTTTACAGGGTAACAACAGTCAAGCAGTTTAGAAAACTCTCTCCCTTTGCTCTCGCTACATAAAGTGAATATTACACCGAGAGAGAGAGGGAGACGATATATGTTTATACCCCACACGGGAGGAAGAAAAAAAGAGTGACTTGAACGAGCACAAAATGCTTACATGTCCTTAGCCTTAACTGCTTACTCAATCTCTTCACTCTTGTTTTTATTGTAAATATGCCGTTGTGTTCAAGTAAACGTATTTCTGTTGTGTTGGTTTTTCATTCTCGAGCAACTACTGAGCTTTCTTTTGTTTAATATTACACCAACAAAAACAAAATTCAAACAGTAAGTGAAAAAGCAAGTAGCAAGTTCCATTATATAAACATAAACGATGAATATACAGAGGAAAAACACAAGAAAAACGGGAAATAAAGGGGAGTAAACGCATATTATCAAACGGAGAAGAGAAGTGCTCTCTGGAACAAGAGAGAAAAGAGAACAAGCAAACGAACCGAATCTCTTTTTACTACTTTACTTGTCCTGACGACTCTTCCTCCACTTTACCGGGTTCGTTCTTGTTCCCTTTTTACTTTACTCACTTCATTTCCATCTTGTTCAGTTTGTTTTATTTAAGAAAGAAAAGGGACTTGGTTGCGTTGCAAAAGATGAAAAAGGCAAAATGAAAAGACAGAGAGAAACATTGGTGTATATTGTGTTTTTTGGTCCCGGTGAAGTAGTTGTAACTTGTTGGTTGAGATTATATTAGAGTAAAATGGCCATGCGACTTTATGGAAGCGTAAGTCAACGTAGAGGAAAATTGAAATTTGAGCTGTGGTCACATTACTCACATCTCCCTACAATTGGGATCTACATACTTCTTGCAAGCTTAACTTGAAGCATATCCTTACTCCTCTCTGCTTATTCCCCAATGGTGGTGGTTTGGTGGTGCTCTATTTTTTGATGCATGGTAGTTGTAGTGGTGGTAGTATATATCGACGAAGGTAATAGCATGGATGGTTGAATGTATTTCACATTCTCCTTCATTCCGGATTTCTCTTGAGCTTTTGGTTCACCAATCGTCATCATCATCACCGTCATGATCCAAACCGTCTCTAGTGAAATAAGAAGAGAAAAAAATAAGAACAACAAACTGGAGAGGACCATCTATTATTGTAACAGAAGAGAAGCAATGCAATGGGAAAGAAAGAAAAAAAATGATCCAACTTGGGAAATGCGTCCAAACAAAGGTTAACACAAAATGGGTGGGTTGGTTTTCAAGAAAGCTATAAGCAATGAGATTTGATTCCATTAATAGTTTACTGGAGTAATGTTGACTTTAAAGTTATTTAAAACTGAGTCATTTAGTATCACTTTGGAAAAATTAATTATGAAATCCTAAATTTGATTCTAAGATTGAGTGTATAACAACATTTGGGGCATTGTGAAACAGCAGAGAACAGCACTAAAATTGGTTCATGACAAGCCTAACAATCTGATTGAAAGGATTTTTTAGTGGTTAATTACAAAGTTTATTACCACCAAACCACCATTTCTAATTTTCCTGAAAGAAATTCCATTTCATCTGGAAAGAAATTAATTAACAATGAAAATTGCATTAGGTAATTTTATTTTTTCATTGGAACAAAAAAAACTCTATAAAAACCTTACAAGTTGCTTCATTGTAGTATTTAATCTAATGTTTCATGTCAGTTTTGTGGCTCTGTAACATTCTGTCTCTTTTGCCATTCCTATTACTTGTGTTGTGATACACAAGGAATCAAGTACAGAAACAGAAAAAAATGCCAGAAAAAAAGTGTTCTGAAAAATAGCATGGCTTCTTTTTCGTTGTAACTGTTATTTTTTTTCTTTGCAGACAGCTGTTCAACAAAATAGAAAAATGCACAAGAGAAACAACAAGAGAACAATGTCTAATCGTTTTTCTGCATTGCATGCTTATATCAGAGAGAGAACACATCACACATATTCTCTCCTTTGTCTCTCCGGGAGAGAAACCTCGACGTAAAAAGTAGCAGTGCAGAAAAAAAACATTCCATGCATGCCAAGTGCTTCTTGTAATTGAACATTTTCATCGCTTAACTTTCTTAAAAATGTTGCTAATTCTTTTAAATATTATATACGTACACCGCTGAAATCATAAATTTAAAGCTTTGGAAATTGAATGCATACCAATTTTTTTTACAACGGAATAAAAATCAAAACCGATTAGGTTTTTTTTACAATAAAATCTATTTACTAGACTGTATTTAGAGTTCAAATTAATCAAAAATTGCATAAATTCTGGAAGACAGACAGACAATCGAGAAAAACTAATATAAAGACATATTGAAATACTGCAGTTATTTTATAATTTAGTCGAAATGTAATAATAATAATAAGTACTTTTGCTGGTTGAAACTGTAAGTTCAGTAAAGCTTCTATCTTCAAACTACACAATTCTTTAGAAGAAATTACAGTTTTATAAATAAGTATATAGTTTTTATACTATGTACCATACCATTATTACCATTCTTCAGTTTTTTTACATGAAATTTGGTGACTTGTCCTTTTTTGCGTTTTTTGTCTTCATTTGGATTCGATGCTCTGTAATAATGTACTCCTTCACTAAAGTAATTGACTGCTACTGCTGCTTCTTCTAGCTTGTTTTCTAATGATGATGAGAATGATGATGATGATGATGGTGGTGGTTGGTATTGTCATTCTCTAGTTTTATTCCATTTCTGTCTTTCCTCTCTGGTCTCTTGTCTCTAGTAAAAAAAATGTGTCTCCTTTTTCCATGTACGTTTCTTACAAAAGAGAATGTTCTTTTTTTCGGTAGCGGTACCACTGCAGTAGACTTCCCTTTCAAAGCTCTATCGTTTTGGTTGCGTAATAGTCAAGTAGTTAATGGTGTTGCTGTTGTACTTGCACTAGCTGGATATTTTAGGGAGACGTGAAGAGTATATGTGATGTACGCAAAAAGACATAAAAATGAAAGTGGAGTCACAAAGGAAGCTAGAGAGAGAATACAAAAACACATCTTTGCTTCTTCGTTTTTTTCTATCTTTTATATTTCATCGTCTTCTTCATTTGTTTTAGCTTGCTTGCTTGAGAGAGTGAATTTGTCGTGTAGTTCGTTCTCATTCTCATAAAAAACATTTTCATGATGATGACGATCAAAGGATATTTTTTACAACATAAATATTTTTTTGTATTTATATACATGCTTACTGTTTATATACCCTACAAAAAGCGACAACTTTTTTTTTGATTTGATGAGAAATATCATAACATGCAGTAATAGGATTTAGCTAATTTTGTAGCTTGATCATAAATCTGCTAATTTTTATGATTAATACAGGTATTTGATTCCAAGGTTGAAACATTTTCGTAATCTTCCAACTAAAATCCAGCGTTTTTTAAAAGAAAATGAGACGAGGATGGTGGTGTTGGAAGGAAATATAGGGAAATTGTCCCTTTTGGGAAAGTGGCTTTTAGAAAAATGAATTAATAGAAAGAGAAGAGTATATGAGTAAACTACGATGAGTGACAGACAAGCATGAACTGGACAACTATACTAGAAAATGAAAACAAGCAAAATAGAGAGAAACGAATTCGAACTGAGCTGCAAAACCTTTTCAGCGAACCGAGCATTCATGCTAATTTAGCTCATTCACAATTTGACTGTAAGCTCATAAAACAGAGAATGAGAGAGAGTAGCATGTAATAAGTTAAAAAGGCAGTTGAGTTGTTAGGATATATAGGATATTATATTATTATATCTCTACACTAAATCAGATCCAGTCAAAGAGAGGCAAAGTAAGTAATAATGGGGATTTCGTACTACTTGCCTCTGGGACGAAATTAACTTTTTAACAGCTTATCAAGATAAATTCGGATTGACTCGGTGGCTCATACTGAGTTTTAGGAACGACTGAATGGTTTTTATGCACTACTGATACTTTGGTTTTGTTGTTTTGTGTGTGTGATGATGTGATGTGAGTGAGAAAGATGTAATAAATACATATGCTTTTATTATGTTTATATTGAAATATACATTTTGTGTTCATCATGTTAACCTAATAACGTAAAATTTACTGCTTTTGTAGTCACCAAATCCTATATTAATTTATTATGAAAAGTTCTTTCTAGCTATAAAGATCATAACTAAAAGATGTACATTCATAACATCCATCCGCGTGCTCGTTTTTCTTCTATTCTCCCTGTAGCGATACTACTTTTAACTAATATACTTTTGTACAAAATTTCAGCACAACAGATAAAGCTTGAAAAAAGTTTTTCTGGTGGTGTTAAAAGTTAGAACAAGGTAGTGTCATCACATAGCACACACGTACCACTAATGTATTAAACATGGTTTTCCAAAGAGCTACTACATCATCTCATCAGATTTTCATATTTTCATACAAAGTAAATATTGCTAACTAACAGCATAATACAATATGTCAAAGTATAGACATTTTGCATATCAAACGACTTGAATTGACGAGAGAGAAGAACTAGAGGAAAGAGTGAGAGAGAGCGTGGTAGTAGTGGTGGTGTGGTTTTTTGGGTTTATACTTGTATAATAATTTTACTATCACTCTTGCCGTGTGTGTGTGTGTTATATAATGTGAGAGTTCTTTAAGAACCATGTAATATTCAATAGCAAATATAATAGCGCAGCGCCTTTCTAGATATATCAAAGAAGACTGAACTGAGGTATGTATCTGTTAGCTGGGGGGTTGTAAGCCGAGTTGACAGAAATATGTGCTTGGAATAAAGTTGTCAGTATTTTATCCCTCGGCTCCACAACTATGTTCCGCTAGACAGAAAACAAACAAGAAGCGGATGGTTGAAGAGGCAAGTAAATCAATCTGGTTTAATTATTGAGTGAATTCTTCTATTAGAGGAAATGTATATAGCACAAAACTACAAATCGAAAAGAAAAATGGTGCAAAAAATGAATACTATATAAAGAGGTGGAGTCAATATAGAAATGTATGTATATCGAATGAGTGAATGAGATTTCTTTCCCTTTTTTCTTCTTCTTCATCGTTGTTCTTTTTTTTTGTTGCTGGCGGGGTGTAGAACGATTTGGAGTACATAAATACACAACAACTTCACGACATTTGGAGATAGATGTCATGCAACAAATCGGCAAAAAAAAAATCTCACGAGAGAAAAAAATTGTATAGTTTTGTATTGTTTTCTTCTTACATTTCATTTCGTTATCCCTAATTCGAAGAGGAGGACAAAAGACGCTAACTGACTTTATATAGTTTTATGATAGCATGCTTAACTTGCTATCACAATGAACGACAGTCTACAACGAGCTAGATGTCAAGTTGGAAAGATTAATAACTGTTTTGTTTCACGGCTGTTTACTTCCGTCCGTAGTTGAATAGCTTTTTCATTTATATCCTATTGCCTGCTTAACACAAATTATTGAGAAGCGTAGTAGGATACAATATAACAAGTATTATAAAATAACATGCTATTGGGCCATCATCATCATAATGTCGTCAACCAGCGTGGACTGAAATTGTTTGGAGGTCTTTCTCTCAGCACCATTTTTTCTCTTTTTTCGTTTGTGTTAACTAGGAGTAGATTGGCTTGTCAGTTGGTTTGGAATGAAGTGAACATAGCGACAAACGAGGGAAAAACTCACAGTAATTAATTATATTCTCTTCGATCAGTAAAAAACACGAAATGTAGTTACGATTGTTATACACTATCTAATGCAGTTAGGGCTAGTGCATATTTTTCATCGAGATAATCGATGTGTCCACTTATGCCCTTTAATGAATGGGTAACTGACATTCTAAAAATTATAATACCAGTTTTTAAGAGAATCCTGAAAAATTTCAAAGCAAACAATTATGTATGACTTCAGAAAACTAAAATAACCATAAAAAGCTATAAAGAAAAATAAACTTTTAGATCTTCAATTTACATTTTTTAAACAAAAAACTTTATTCGAAATAAATATGTTGCTTGCCTAGTTTTCAAACATTGAATGACTACATTTGAAGCAACTTATCAATAAGCCATTCCGGAAGTATTAAAAAACCATTTTTGTATCTTTACCAAAATATCTTACTAGTCTTCACTTTTTTTTTTGATTTTTCCCTCTGCCAGACATTCTTTATATTATTTACTTTTATGAAAAGAAAATATGAAAAAATGGGTGCGGTTTTTTTGCACATCGTTACATTTCCCTATCCCTATTGTCTTCATGTCATTTTCTTTTGGTGTTTTGTTGTACTGCTGCTAGTGCTAGTTCATCCTCAAAATAGTCATATAAAATATATTAATACTCATTTTCTTTTCTTTTTTTTCACTTTCGCTCGCTCAAGCAGTAAAAAGGTCGTAATAGAAATCACTTCATCAAACTAGCTAAAAGGCTAAACTAGGACGAACACATTACACTTTGACGATATTACGTCTGTGCTGCAGGTTATGTAAAGATATAATATCTAATTTTTATTTTCATGAATATAACTGTCGATGATGGCTGGTTCAGACAAACTTGGGAATAAAAAAATCATCTTATCCTTTAGTGTTTTTACTTTACTAAGAATAAGAATTTAGCATCGCGTCCTATATAACATTTTTACTCACTCATACAGTAGGAGCAGAGCCGTAATACATGAATTGTTTATTCAAGCAGAAATATTCTTTCTGGAAGATGAAATAAGACATGTTACCATTTTTACCCTTTACATAATATGCCTCCTCACTCTCACTTCTCTTGAAAAAGTTGGGAAATCGTAAATATCCTAATATCTAACGTGTCCATAAAAAACCAACGTGTATATATGCACATACATATCTCTCTCCTTTTTATCTCCATCTTTTTATATACATTTTAAGTCAACTATTATTGAATAAGGGAGAAGAAGAAGATCTAGAGGAAAAGACGAACTTTGCACAAAAATACTCGCCGTATTCCTTCTAGGACACCAGTAGTTGTACCATACCATCATCACCATCACTATTCATTCTGCATGAATGAATTTGTATGTTATGTGTGCTATTCAAAATATAATATGTTTTCTTAAATTCATAAAGTCATAAAATCCTTGAGCATCATATGCACATAGATATAACACATAAATAAAGAAAAATGGTAAAATGCAAAATATTAACATAACATTACTTACAACAACAACAGCTACAACGAGAGAGAAGAGCACACAATACAATCCATAATATATTATACATGCATACTGACATGAATTCAAATTCTTTTTTTTCGTCAACGGAAATATTATTAGTTTGTTAGAAAGAAGAAGACGACAGTGGTGATGTGATGGAAAAAAGGGAAGAAGAAGACGATCTGAATCTGAATGGTTTTTGGGACCTTTCCATGCAATCTTACTAGCATAGGGCGTTTATCGCATTTAGGAATACCGTTCAAATGAAATTGTATTTCGTTTTTTGATACCCCTTCCTTTTCTTCTTTATTTCTTTAAGAAAATAGGAATAATAAGCGTCAAGGAAAAAAAGAAGTGCATGGTTTTGAGCGTATAAAAAACTTAGTGTCAATAGATATATAAGAAGTTGTATATTCAGTATAAAATGCATACTTCTGCTATATATAACTTATATGAGCACCCTGTAAGCTCAAAGTGTAAACTTAAATGGAGTTGGATAAATAAATACAGAGGTATTGTAATGAAAATCATCCTTGTTGTTAATATCTTTTTACTTTTGCTTCTTTGCTATGAACAAAAATGCACTCAATTCCTCTTTTTTCTTTCGTTTGCACCTCTATCTTTATCACTTATTCCATCTTACTATTTTGCAAACTCACTAAACATCCATTTGGTTACAGTGTTCAATGTCGTTAAGCTTGCTGTTCATTATTTACTCAATAAAGAAAGGAACGCATACGATGCAAATGCAAAAGATTGAAGATACGCTTGGCTGATTGTAAAAACGGTATATTATCAGCAGCGTCATAGTCATATTAAACTTTACTAATTTATTTGTATAGTGTAACTGTACTGACTTTCAATAGTCCAAAGTAGTTATAAGATTCCATCACATTTTATCATGATATGACGTAAAATGTTACGTTACATGGAAAGGGTATAGAATAAAGAGATGATGAAAAAAGAGGAAGGAAGGAACTAAGAAAGCAAGCAAAAAGAAACGATGAATGATGATGATGTCCAACGCGTTAGCTGTATTGGCTGAAAAGTCGACGTCGACAGGGAGAAGGCAAAAGATTCACCAAAAAGTGAGGCTAGGGAGAAAATGGTGATCATGATACTATGATACAACATGTTATGTGTGTCTAATGCATATTCCCACATGAGAGATCATGAGAGAAATGATATTGTTGTTGATGATCGCGTTGACTGTTGTGATGATGGTTTAGTTTTTTTTATCTATCTATGGTGCCTCATTTCACACACTTACTGTAAGCACACAACAAAATATAAAGAAGCACAATAGTGAAAGATTTATATAAATGGATCATACATTACATGGGTTTTCTTATTGGTATATAAATTCAACACCACTAGAGTATTGAATGGAAAATAGTGTAAAGACGTGTGGAGTGTGGAGGCCATGAATTAGTGCAAATAATATGAAAAGATAAACGGAATGATTTACCGAAGGTAGAGAATGCATTTATTATTCAGGTTGATGTAAGTACCATGATCATCAGATGTACATATTCTACCACCTAAATGATGTGGGATTATACTCTTGGGACTGCAATTTTTCTGATGTAAAAAATATATTCCAAAAAGTTATGACGTGATATAGTGTATGGTTTGCAACAAACTTGCATTATTATGGGTTGTGCATTAGCTTTTCGCAAAACTGCAGAATCAGGGGAAAAGTATACCGAGAGATGATTTTCTAGGGAACTGAAAGTAATGTTGGGTATTTTTTTGCGAGAACGTACGTGAAATTGTTTTTATGAAAGTATGTAAAAAGATGTCTAATGGTTAAATAGATAGTTGAAAAGATAGCAGAAGTGAAATGATTTTAGAAGCCGATTTCTAGTGAAAATACTGAAAATAGATGAAAAGATGGGAAGGCGGAAGAGAAAAGCTAAGAATATAAAACCGGGTGCTGAGGTGTTGTGATCATTCGTGTGAATAAGTGCTACGAACACGTTTTGGAATCTCGTTGAATGTTACATAAAAAAAAGTAAAATATACAACCAGAGTCCTACAAAAATATGAAATTACATATATAAAAAGTAGAACTATCACTTCTCCTTTTGCTATCAAAAATGGTTGAAAAGGTTGCAAGATTTTAAAAATGAACATTTGCTTTCAGAGTGAGTGGTAGTGGTGGTGAGGATATCAAAACTGAAGGAATAGACCAGTAAAAAATTCAGTGCGGGGTTTCCTTCGAACGTATATCTTTTTTTCTTTTGTACTCTTTCCCTCTTGCTGTCATTTAAAAAAATATATCATATCATATAATATGTATTATCCCTCATCTCATGTGTGAGAGCACCGGAGAAAATTTTCTTGTTTAGAAGATTGCCTTATAACGGAGATTTGTGGAGGCAGAGTGTGAGTGTCGATTTGCCATAAAGATCAAGAGCGATTTGTCCTCCGTGTTTCCCAAGGGATCTCTCTCTCTCACGCCCGCTCCTCCCTTAAAAAAAACGTGAAGTGAAGAGGAGATTCTTTTGTTACCCTCTCTCCTATATCTATTTCCTGTTCATATCATGTACATATAACTAGACACACACTTTCCTGCTTTTTTACCCTTCCTTAACTTTCAAAAGCTGGTTTGAAGAAGCCCTTTTTCCCACTACACTATTCCTTCGCCTCTGGAAAGGCAACCAAGCACGATAACTTATTCTATATACCAGTCTGGAAAGCATAACACTACCAATCAGAATGTGAATGTAGCCGTTTGATGCTCTTTTCTTTGGTATTCACTCAGTAACACAATATGTTTCTTTTCTCCGGTACTCTCCCTCTCTCTTTTCGAAACGTTTCTTTCATGGTTCTGCTTTTTTGGGAGTTTCTCTCTTCTCTCTCCTATTATACAACTTCCCCTCTAAGTGGTGAAGCATTGAATTTGTTGTTTGCTGAAATTCATGTAAGTGTGTGGGTAATGTATTGTCGCGCTTTACTCTTAAGAGTGGAAAATCTTCAGGGGTGGTTGGAAAATTCTAAAGGTTTTTAATGTGATGAAATCGAAATGAGCAAAATAACTCTTGTACTGATGTGGTTGCCACTATCCATGTATGTTTTAGGATATACATGTTTATAGAAAGTATGCTTACTTCCGCTATGTACTTTAAGTGATATGTGATATGGAGGACGAGGATGGTGGTGGTGGTGCTGCTGCTGTGAGTCTCCCGGTTGACTCCTAAGGGACTCCTGTAAACGACACTTACTTGACTCAATGACTTTTTATCCGCCTTGCTTGCTTATCTCTGTCAACTTGTTCCGGTCTAAAGCTGAAAAGCTGCCTTTAGTTTACAAAGTGTGTAGACAGAAGTCAAGAGAAAGGAAAAGCAGAGAGAGTCTAAAAAAAGGTTTCTACTTGGATCAGCCCATTTCTCTTCATAAACCTAATTGCATTTCATTCTGCACTTTGTACAAGCTATGGTAATTAGCTTACTCGCTTCAGATGAGAAAAGTTAATGCTATTGCTAGTAAAATATATGTGCGTTTTCTTGCTCGTTGGTTTAATAGTTTTGCCGATGATCGAACAACCAACTTCGCAATGTTGTTGTTGTGTTATGTTTAATAGCTCGAATTGGTAAAGAATGTGGGTATACTATATTTACTTGCTCTATATGTTTTCCAAAAATACAAGAAACACTCTTTCACTACAAAAAAAGGAAAAACAAACGCTGGAAAACTACATACATTCTTATGCATTTCATGACAGTCTCACAATCACCGTAAAACATTATCTCGTTATCACTTATTACAGTAGTACGATGCTGAGCTGAGGAAACTTGGGAAAACAGAAACCCGAAAGTAATTTAGATATATGTAGAAATGAGTAAAATAATGTCATTATGCCATGTTTCACCCAAAAAGCAAATAATATGTACTTAGTACGAAACAAGTGTGGAGGAGGAAAACAGGGTACTTTTCTCTGGCTTTTTGGTTCTGTGTCCCCTCTTTTTCTCTCTTATATGCTATTTATGTGCTTCTTTACCAGAAAAGACAGCTAAAGCAAAAGTTTCCAGGATGTTGTAGTGAAATTTCTAGCGAGCTACATGTAAGTTTATATCATGAAATGTATACATACATCCATATTGCACATATTCTTCTGTCTGTTCATATTATTTCTCGTGTAATTTCATATTAAAGTTGTAATAGTAGAAACGAGTTGACACAAAGCTCTTGTGTACTAATTCTTGACAACTCTTTTCATGGTAGTTAGTTAGGTTTCGTTTCAAATTATTGAAGCAAGTGTCTGGGATTGACTGTTACATGTAGTGAAATGTATTACTTTACGTATTCGTATGGAGAAAAATGTCACTTCTTGTTTTTCTCTTATCATCGACAACAAACAAGGAACGCAAGGAAAATGTATTTTTTGTTTCTTCTGATCTGGAATGAAATCAAAGTTTTCTTGGGTATTATTTTTTTAAATTAGAACACCGAACAGACAGAGTTCAAAGTAATGAAGTTCAATTTCTCCCTGTCTTCTTTGAATGCAGAATTATGTTGTATGGAATTCAGGTATATTGGTGTATGTATCTATCACGTTGGTATAATATTAGCAAGAGGTTCTTTGAAACATTTCTAGTAAATTGAAATCGTTATACGCATGATATGTGTCTCTCTCATCGTCATTCAAAATTAGAACATGAACAACAGCATTGTTGTCGAAATTTTGTAATCGTTTATTTATATATTTATACTAGAAGGGCCAGCTATAACTTCGACTTCAGTCGAAGTTAAATTTTGGTGCTAATAGTAAAAGTTCTTTAAAATCAAATGATTAATATTTGTAAATTTTAATGCGTTTCGACCATGCGGTAGAAGTAAGCCCTATTCCCCAACCATAAACCGGCCCCAAAAAGTGGAATTCAGCCTTCTACCATAAACCGGCCCCCAAAACGGGAAGTCAGCACCCAACGCATCTTAGCCCCAAAATGTGGAAGTTAACCCCCACCCCCCAACACAACTCATATGAGACGATGAGATGATGTAATCAACTTTATTAGGTACCTTGGCGAATCTCTCATTCTGGTACAT
>JAQIWN010002481.1:0-15704 GCA_034699025.1 Entomobrya cf. arborea Gr-Col-00668 | reverse complement strand
TAACATGGACAGTATACGAGAAATTTAGGGTTTGGCCCTCGTATTGTGCAGCTTAATATAGCATTTCCATGCTGGCTTAAAGGAATAAAGTCACGTTATTTATGTATTTCTTAAAGCTTTTTATTCCTTAAATTTTGCTCCGTTTTTCGATTAAAATATTAGAGCAATTTGTTAGTTTTAAAATGCCAATGAAAAAGTCGTGACTTCACCTGTGTCTGGGAAATTAGTCGGAAAACCTTGCAATTATCATTATGAGTACCTTAAACATGTCTGCGTAGTTTCGCTTACGTATTTTAAAATTTTGTCTATTGTGAAAAGGCAAAGGGACGCATATATATATTTTCAGAAACCTAAAGTAGTACAAATTTCAAAAGGAATGTCCGGGGAAATGTTTGTAGAACTTTGATTTAGAAACATGGTTTGACAGTAAAAAAATTAGGAAAAGCATAAAATAAATATCTTTCTTCTAGAAGTAAACCAAGAAGAAATACTTTAGTTTTGTAATATTTGTAAATATGGCTTTTGGTTATTGACTGCGAAATATATAGGTGTATCTCGTCTGCCCCAAATTCTAAATAAATCATTCTATAGATCATACTCCAATTAGTTTCGTACTGTATTGATGTGGATATTGTAGCATCTTACTTCTGCGGCTTTCATCCATTAACTATATAGAAAATACAAACACATTTGTTTGACTGGTAATTATATCGCTAAATTATGTAAATGTTCGGCTACAAATTAAACTTTAATTAAAACATCATACCTTATTCACTTTCACCTCAAAAGATTGTTGAAGTAAGAAATTCGCCATTTTTTAAAATAAAAGCAAAAGATCTTTCCTGAAATTTAGTCAATGCATTTTATAAGAAGCTAGAAAGCCCAGACTATGGGAAGAATGAAAGTATATATGCTTTACTTTTGAGTTACAGTATTGCTGCTTTGTTTAACCTTTTAATAATGATGTTCATGTTACTGTATTCTTGTTTTTGCGTAATAATTTTTAATAAAGAGAAACTCTACATCCCGAAATTAACAAAAGTTTTTATACAAGCTCTATAGACAAAAAGTGATCAAGGCAAAAATTTAACTAGAAACAACTTTTTCTTTCATCTTTCACTTTTGCGGGTTTTGTACCAAGAATAAAAATTGATGGGAAATGCAAAAACAAGCGAAATATCTGATAACAAATATACTTTACAATTGAACCGTACATTTTCTAAATAAGTCCTAAGTGCAGATGAAGCCCTATTCAATTTTTAGAAATGAACTTGTAAACAACGTCAAAATACACAAAACGAACTGAAATATACGCACTATAAATTGAGATGAACTACCAGCAAACATATTTTTAAATCTTTGTTTTTTAACCTTTTAGTGATCCACTCAATAAAACAGAATATACATAGTAATTACTAGTTACTATTAACATATACATAGATGTACAGTCTAAGCGTACGGCAAGTATATGGATGGTGTAAGCAAAAGTTTTACTTGTTTTGAACCAACTGAGAAACTCTTTTGTTTTTGTTTCGAAAAGGAAAATTAGCCAGAGGAATTTCGAAAAACGCACAAAACATGTTTCCGTTACTGACAGTGATGTAGTGTTTTCCGTTCAGCAATTTGTATTGATACTCTTTTGGTAATAATTTCTAATGACGTAAAAATTCTATTGAGAAAATAAACCGTAATATATATTATTGCCTGTGGATATGATGGTTATTCATATAAATGAAATATCGTTACGAGATAAAACAGTGGCCAGTTAGTAAGCCCTAGATTGATAGTTTAAAATAAAAAATCAAGTTTGTCATTCGAAGAGCTAAATATATACATGAAATTAACAGGTTAAATAAGTATAAATTTAGTTGATAAATCACAAAACGTATTATATTTAGGTTCCATAACAATAAATAACTAGTTAAATTTAATTCCACAACTATGCATAGTCTTTTTAATTTTATGGATTTAAATCGTTATCCAGTCTCCACAAATTATATCTATACACAAACGGGTCATTTGTCATTCTCAAATTCAAATCTAGAAAGTTCAATGAAGAAAATCTATCCGTTGCTTTTTCTACTGGTTACCAAATAATGTTATTTGCTGGAATAGGTTCATTTTCACTACCACCAAACACCTTTCCAGGTAAAAATGGCACTCCGTGAGTAGCAAACTGTTCCCAAACCTTTGTAAATGCATAACTCATCTCCAATTCTGGATGCCCTAGCTTCAGTGTTTGGTAATAGGCAGGATTATTTAAAAGATAAATAAGATCGTCCAATTATATTATGTAACAAGTTTATATAATCATGCTGGAATCAAGGTAGCAAACATCAAAAAATTAGGCGTAGTCACTGATTTGTGCACACAAAAACGAAAAATGTGTTGGACTAAACTGATTGTGATTATTTTTGAATTTCTGATATCTAAACTACTCTTACTATTCTTTTTATCTGGTTCTCAGTATTAAGACAAAACTTTCAAAACCTGCTCAACTGGCTGGTTGAAACTACTTTAACAAATACATTAATTGCAATTTATTTTCTTACTTGTCGCTATTGATTCTTTTTGAAATATTCAACCTGTTCAGTCTATATCATAAAACGCTCTCTCTCTCTCTCTTTAAACTAACTCTCCGAATGCCAGAAAACTCTTGATTATTACGCTTCTTAATTATTAAATGCGAGTAAATTGTGTTTGTCAATGGCGGCCAGAACCGCGCAAAGGTTTGTTCTTCATTTCCAAGTATTTTAATAAAATGTCTATGTGAAATATGACCACCGTGTGTGTGATACACTTTAGAATACAATTCTTTAAGTTTGCTGTCACTATTTACTTAGATATACTTGATCTCACAATGAAAATCCCATCAGTCTGATTTCAATTCACAATAGCCTAGACTAACACGTGGAGACAATTGACAAATTGGCTTTTTGTTTGAGATTACATGAAAAATCTTAGTTACTGCTCTTATTCTGGAATCTTCTTTGAAAGAAAGTTGGGATGACGTGAAGAGCGTTACAAAACCCGATGAAAGAGTGATGTACAAAAAGGACGTTTTACCTAGCAATTGTAATTGAACTGAAGAAGTAAGCCGGCGATGTTATGAATTTTTAGGCCATTTCGGATCACGGTGTCATTTGGCGTATATGATTCCTATACCTCGAGTCACAGAGAGTATATGGATCGGAAAATCATTCCAATGTGATAAGCTGTTCTCTTCATTTTGTATTAGAATTGACTATAGAAAACTTGCCATTTAAAATGTATGCGACCTTTTGACCCCTATATCTCAGGTCACAGGGGGTGCTGGGGTATGACAATCAATCACAATAATGGTCTAAACTAATTGTGATTGCTTACCAAATTTCGGTTGAGTGGTTTTATGAATAACCATAATCAAGATAAAGTTGGCTTTGGACAAAGGCGGCATGTACAAAGTAATTGAGGAATATTATAAGTAAGGCCTAACCGGCTTACTAATAATGGTTACAAAATATACTAAGACAAAACGAGTCTTATATATATGTATCAAATTGAGGCTTTGTAGTAAGGAGAGTGAAAGGAAGAACTATAGAAACCTTTCTTTAAGCTCATGAAAAATCGGTATTGTACACTTTAATATACTTTGTTATTTGATTTAACTTCTTGAATTATGAGTAAATCTTTTTAGCGTTTCTCCGGATACATTTATCTAGTCAAGACGATTTACGTTGAAAGCACTATCATAAAAGCCACTATGATAAGGCAACTATGAAGAAAGTTAGAAGCATTTTGCTCATCAAGCTTTCTTCATCAGAAGCGAATTTCATAGAAATGTTAGTCTTAGACAAAGTATAAACCTTCCGTCGCCACAAAAATCGATGGTAGCAAAACTAAAAAAGTTCATCCACATTTCCATACATAACATAATATTTTTATGCATGTTTATAATCAAGTTAATAACTGAATATGAATATAAAGAATGAGCATTCGAATTCAAATTTTTGAAAATTATTTTGAGTTGAATTTAGCAAACAACACAATAACGATAAATTTAAGTGTTATTTATTTAAATACTCTGACCCAATTTTAATGCAAAAAATGGCTCGTGTATTTTAAAGAAACCCATTCTATTGTTGGTGAATTTTACTATCTTTTATTGAGCTACATACGTCTTCGTATAAAACTTTAAATAGCGTAGAGGTCTCATGTAGCAGAAAAGGTAACGGAAATGTTTATCAACAACTACTAATGAAGATGTGATAAGTAGCAATTACATCTAAATTCAGTTTGCTCTTTCGTAAACTAAAATTTCGTGTTATTGGCCCAATTATTTTCTCAATAGTATCGCAGTTGAGAATTTAGCTTAGTAGTGTGTATAACTGTACACTGAAGTGGACTATAAGGTATGCAAAGACATCATGATGTATTGAATTTTATCTTGAGAGTACATTTAACAGTGGTTAACCAGCAAGGTAATTTTTTGGTATGACAATGACAAAATGTATTTTTGAAGTCGTAACCAGAAGAATGGTACGATATATGGTCCTTGACTGGGAAAGAAATGAAACCAGTAGGCCTCTATAATTTTGTTTATGTTATCAACAAGTTATGAAAGAAGTGTTTTCCGAATTCTAGTTGATTGGATGGGATGAAAAATTAAGAAGATTTCTGATTGACTGAGTTTTTGTTCCATATACATAAATACATATTATATTTTAAATTGGTAATTTTACACATACATACCTCTAAGTCTTTCAACTTTGTTTTCCCAATGATGCTAATATCTGAGTGTTGGATAATGCTCGCATACGTATAAATGCATATCATCTAACAAAATGGTAAAATGGTCAGACTCATTTAACTTGTCCATAAAAAAGCCTTTCTGTTGAAACCCTACAGACATTAGTCAGACAATTCAAGCAAAGTTTATTTCGACATTTATTTTAATGAACTAACAGTCTGAGTAACAAAACCCAAGTAAGTGTTCAAATAAATGTACGTTATATTTTTTTGTATGTTTTACACTTCAAACACTTTTCAGTTCAATGTACTTTTGATAATTTTTCAAGGTTTAAAAATATTTTCGCTTGTTATTGATCCTGTCCTATAATCTACCACGTGCGGATAAAAGGAGCCGAAAACACTTTGAGTGATTCTTTCATTTTAAAACCCAAGACAGGAAATATTCAAGTATAAAAATATGGACATGAAAATTTAATTTAATATTGTCATTTAACATGAATGTACTCGATAACAACAGACAATTCTTGTCGTTTAGTACACTTTGATCAGAATCATAGAAGCATCAGACTAACGCTGTAAGTGCTTCGATCTTAACCGTGCCTAGTTTCACAAGATTAGTTTGTCTAGTGAAGATAACTATCAAGTGCAGCTTGTTTATATGACGTGTGTTATGATCGGATGAAATTCTTGTTATTCATCACTGGATTGTTATTTAGATGGTAAACACAGTATGGGCGCTGTACTTTGATTTTTGATAAATATCGCATTCCAAGGCTAGAAGGCCATGTTGTCAACCCTTTCTCGTGCGCGTGGCAATAATGATATTCCTTTTAATAGTTTTCTGGACCACTGAACTTTTATGCAAGTTATGTTAAGTTTAGTAAAAATTTATTTCTGGGCAGTCCTTGTAACTACTTTATGTAATCCAGGAAAGTATGACATCAATTGATTTCGTTCCTTGTTCAAATCCTTTTGATGTTAATCGAAGTGGATCATGATATTGCTGGCATGTTTCAATCGTTTTGCACTTCAGCTGAAGGAATGAAATATCTTTCGACTCAACAGAATACACACTCAGGCATGAGATTGATCTCTAAAATAAAATGCATAAATGGGGGTGGTTTTCAGTGTGATTTTTTCGTGGCAAACTTTAACCTCAGATATTTACTAATCATTAACCTTGATAGTTTGTCGCAGACATTTTACCAATATTTACCAGAAATTATTTAACCGAATCGGTTAATGTCAGATTCAGTTCGTTAGTTTTTTTGCTCTGATGCGTAATTCAGTATAGTTTCGGTGATTTCAGATATATTGTTCAACCGTGTAAATACAATGACCAAGCAGAATTTTGCTATCTGTTACTGAATAGTACAATAAAATTTAAATCATTTATTCGTATAAAAGTGAAAGTTAATCAAATTATATATTTAAACCAATTTGAGCAACTCAACGAACATTTTGCGCAATGCAGTATTTTAATCAGCATAGGACAAGACTAATTTTATATTATTTGAACCAAATTAGCTCAGTTTACGTGGTGCATAGGTATGTATGTATAATAGTTTTTGCATATTTTTTTAAAATTTATAAATGTCTTCAATAAGAAGTTGAAGGGTGTTGTATTTTGCTGACTAACAACAACTTAAAAATAGTTTTTAATCACTTTGGATTTATCGGATAAAGAAGAACCAATTTCATAAATTTTTGTATAAAGATTTGAAAGTCATGTAAAAAAATACTTTCCTTATGTCGAAACGCAAATATTTTATAACCATATTCGTTCTAAAACTGTTCATTTTATTTTATCGACGAATAACATGTTTGGTGATGGCAATTGACTAGAATAAAATTTTCGGCTAAAATGTTCTTAGGATTTCTTTTTTAATCAACAAAACGTGAAATTTTCAATTTCTTAATTCCCGATCAAATTTGTACTGTAAATATGAAGAATCTGAATACGAAGAACATGTACGTGCTTTCGAGTACTTTTTATGTCTTTCGAATGTCAAATTGATTATTTAAATTCGAGTGACATAAATATACTCATAAACTTATTGTGAATCCAATCTAACCTATATCTTTGAAATCCTATGGGACTTCATAATAACAGATTAACTATTAAAGTGAACTGAAACTGAGAAGCCTAAATAAATCATCTGGTCATTGTCAGGTGTTTTAGTTTAAAACAGTTTTAAAAATGTTTAAATGGGTCACTGTATTGCATCATACCTTTAAAGTTTAAACACCATGCTTAGCGATAAAACAACTTTCATAAAATCAATGTGTAACGCATAAAGAGCAGCCAAGTTCCTAGCATATTGTCGTTTTAATGATTCTTCTGTGAACTCTGCTGACTTACTTTTCACATTGCAATACAAGGTCATTGAACTATTTCGTATTTTTGATTGGTTACATGGTAGCTTACGTAATTTCTAAAGGGAATATATTTTCCTTCCCTGAAAAAGGGATCTTTATTTAATTAAAAATTTAGAATTCATTCACTGACGACGATTATTATGAATCAATTTTCACTAATATCTATTTTTCAGGGTAAAATGATTTTTTACAACAATTTATCCAAACATTAATCTCTCTTAAGTGCTTTACTCGCACCTAAACCTCCAGTAGCAGCCTCGTCAGGTAGAGCAAATTTGTCAAGGTGTGCTGCTACACAAACGGAATGCATACACATGTAATTCTTTAAAAAATATAAGCATGTACATAAAAAGTCTGGATCATAGGATTCCTCATTAAACTTGATGTAATTTTTGTTCGCAATCAATATAATCATCAAATAATTTCCATTTTACATGTCATGTCGAGCTTAGCATTAGGTCCTTCTCAATTTCTTGTCTCTGGCCATGAAGTCGGTATGTCAAATGTTGAACACAGAAACTCTCCTGTATAATGTGTGAAGTAAATTAATGAAATATACTTAAATGATAAGCTGTTTTGACAATCAATTCTCGGTAATCAAATATGTTGGTTGATATTCGTTGTTGGTCATGCTTTCAACTCCCATTTTTAGGCTAATAAACAAAAACTTGTAGTCCTCGGCAGATTCCGATTTAGACAAAGCAAGTTCAAATGAAGGAAATGACCTGCCGACATCAGTAACGCCAACAATTAAAACAGGGTATACTTTATGTATTAGTTTGTAAGTAGCATCAGCATGAAGATGTTTGAAAAATGGCAAATCATAGTAAGCGACGGGTAGTCAGGAAAATTCGCATGTGGCAATTAGGATTTTTAGGGTCACCGATATCACAGTTGAAAACAATTGGCTTGTCAGGGTCACCTGGCACTTTGTCATGATTTTTGCACCAAGTTATCACATCTCCAACGTCTGGTTGAACTATGGTCTGGAGAACCTTTTTACGATTTTTTACGACTCACGAGTAAAGCACTTAAGAGAGATTGTGTGTTGGAAAAATTGTTGGAAAAAATCATTTTACCCTGAAAAATAGATCACAAGGAAAATTGATTCATAATATTCGTCCTCAGGTTACGTTTAAAACTAATTTCAATGTACTGAAGACATTTTTTCAGGGGTAAAGAATTGCTACCTATTTCTATAATATGCTTTTGGATCAAAATGACATTACAGTGTGTCTTAGCTGGATCAGAAAACATCGTATAAATTCAATTTTTCTAATTAGTACACTAATTTCACAGCATTATCCTGTGTATTTTAGGCTATTCGATAAGAAGTCATTTCAGGGGTCCTGGCATGTCTATCTAAAAACCACAAGTTATGTGTTGATTCTCGTCTTATTCTCGTGACAATACAGAAAGTAATTTGTAGTAAAAGAATGAAATTAGGAATTTGTGTTACTATGCTCCTATTCAAACATCCATTACCTGTGGTTCTTGGTAATTTTTCTGATCAGGTTTATTAAAACTGAAGCCTTGAAACTAAGCATTTAGAAAACATTTCATTTCCTTCTTTGATCAAGATGAATAAGAAATTCCTAGTTAGACCCATACTATATTCCTTTTCTAATTCAAATAATTATTTGGAATAGTAAAAGAGGTTTTATTCCACGAAAAGTTACAATCTAGATGTGCAGCTATGTATATACTTTTAGTTTCCATTAATTTTGAGGCTATCTTAAAAACCCGTGGGAAGGTTGAAGCATTAAATTGAAATTCATCAGAAATCCACTTGATTTGAAACTTTATGACAAATTCATCTTTCTGCAGCTAAAAATCAAAAGCATACATCTGTCCATGTGCAAGTAAAAATACTAGACTATAACTGTACGTATTTTATTATAATATTATTCTACTTTGACTCCTCTAGCGAAATCCACGATAAAAAAATTTCACACATAAGCTATTACGTGAAGTTGTTTGACCTCATGCCGCCAGGGGGTTTACCCCGGAAGCTGAAAATCACTAGCAATGGCGGTTTTACCTGAGGTACCTGTGTGCCAAGTTTGAAGAGAATCGGTTAACTCCTTAGAAAGTTAGAGCGCGAACAGACAGACGAACAAACCAATCACATAACTACGATGAATATCGATTCATCTTCGTCATAAACCAAGATGTTGCTGAAATTTCATAAATATGATGTGTTGATAATGAATGGAATGGAAAGTTTGTTTGAACAAACTTTATATCACATGTTGAAAAATCTGGGTATTTTTGTTGGGACAACCTGCGTAATACGACTGCAGCCTACGTTAAGGTTTGTCTTGTTTTGACAGTTAGCTCTAAATATAACGGAAATTTTGCAAATAGTTTTGGCTAACTTCAGCTTCATGTTTATTCTATACAGTCACCGTTACAAATAACAAAAGGTTCTACGTGGAGTCAAACGGTGTTCAAGATTTCTTATAACCTTCTTCAGAGTAGAAAACAAGAATGTGAACAAAGTAGTACACGACGAAAATAGGCGTTCGAAGAACAGGTTACTTATTTTTGACAATTGTCTCGTTAAGTTTTGTGACATGCTTTCTGCAACCAAAATGACACATTTCCGTTTCCCAAACTTCGTAAATATGAGCTTATCAGGAGTATCAAAATTACAGTAGCAGTCTCTGGTGTCTATCACCTGCAGAGTTTCCTAATAACTGCCAAGTTTGGCAAGTGAAAACAAGTAGTAAAATGTATTTATATTACTTAGTTAGAACGCAATGGAAGTTTTACCGTGCAGACATATTTGCGTAAATACTTACTATGTAAAGATACATAGATTGTAGCAAAGTTAAACTTCATATGCTGTCGGAAAATTTAACGATGTATACATCTTATTGTTAGTAAATATTTGTTTAGGTTTACGACTGTGTCATTTTGTCAGCATACGTACTGTGGTATTGCCTTTAGCAACAATAAACACAGCGTGAAATATGGTATGTGGAGTAGACATATATTTAATAGAGTAAAAATAAGCCAAAACTACTTTAAACTATTTATTTAGATGCATAAAAGAAAATGGTTTTTGGTTGTACTTAAGTTTTGAAAAGGTTACTATTACCATAACATACGTTTTTATGAACAATTTCGGCTACTGCATGCGGAGCTGATAAAGGTAGTAGGTATTTACGTTTACGTAGCTACATTAGTTCAATTATTAACAATGATTTTGGATGTTAAGACATACCGTCAGACTTTTCAAGAACGCTAAAATTTATAAAATTTATAGATATTCAAGACATTATTACTATTTGCATGAAGATTTTTAAATAGTGCTGTTAAAAAATTCTAACAGTAAGTTTGCTAGTCATATCTCTAGATTTAAAAAATCAGTCTTGTGGTATAATCGGACTTTCAGTACTTCACTCAATTACAGAGTAACAATTTTACGCGTAGACAACGACTGCTATATGCTCGAGTGATGTTTGAAAAATTGTATTTTTTAGATAATTAGGTTTTAACTGATATAGTAGTGGATTCATTTTTTTAGCATCTTTTGAGAACTGTCGTTGCACTGGATGTAAAGCAGCAGTCTACCTTCTTAATGACTACAACGGTGAAATTTGAGTTAAATCAAATTATGCCTGGAGTTTTGGTGTAAATGTTCATGCATATGTATGCAAAAATTTACTTTTTTAGAATTCTCAGAAATTGAAAATGCCTTCAAATGCAATAACAAAAAAAATACTCTTTTTATCATACATTTCTAGCTACTTAAGTGACATAAACCATTAATAAATGCAAATTTGGATACAGTTTGTATGTAATCAGACAAAAACCAGCGAAACTGCAGAAACCACTGAACAAGGAATTCAAGTGTTTGCTTGCTCTGGGTTTTTTGCACAAAATTACATTTGCAGACACAAGATTAGCAATGATTGAAATGCTAGATCTATTTATACAGGAAATGTTTCATTATTACAAAAGTTTTAAAAAATCGTATACAAATTGTAAGGCCAGAATTAACTAGCAACACTTAAATTGGGTTTGGAATGGAAATATGCAGGACGCCGTAACAAATGAGTAAAATCAGGAGAGTGAATTTAATCGAAGTTCAGCGCTATAATTTTTCACTATCAATATACTATGACATTTTAATCAAACTTTTCACATGAAGTATTTAGCCCAATTAAAAAATAGCATGATGCAATCAAAAGAATTACACAGATTAAGCTGTACATTTCATTGTCATGTTAGAGTAAAATATATAATCTGCGTGGGAGAAAGCAGTGTATGAGAATAATTTTATTACTTGAGTATTAAGTGCATTCTGCTTGAGTGAAATTTGGTTTTAGGTGTCTAGGCAGTACTTTATGTGAAACTCTTTTAATTCTGAAGCTTGTGCTATGTGAACTTTAAACTTTTCTCCACAATAGGAAATTAACGTTAGTTTATGAGTCTTTTAAGCTTATATTTGAATTTACAATGCAGTACTCGTTAACTTTAGCATAACGTATTTGAGTTAATACTTACAAGTATAAGGATTGAATTATTATGAGTGGGAAAATTTAACTACGTATATTGATGGAGTTCTCGACCATTTTTAGTCTGTAGTGTAGTATGAACATATCATGAGTCAGGAACCATTTCACAGTCTATTACATATAACATAATTCTTTAAAGAGGTTTTCTGTAATACTTACATGAAATAATCTTACAACCTAAAAGATGAAATTATGGAACTATAATGGCATTCAAACCAAGGCTGACAACCATGTGTATATGTTGAATATTATTAAATGCAAATTATATTTGATCTTCCATGAAATCGAAAGCATTTTCTAGAAAGGTAGATACAACAAGTCCATCCATTAAGTTTCCATGATAATTATTAAGCGTGGTCTTGAGAGTTGATCAATGAAAATGTTAAATCTCCAACCGAACCGAGCAGATAAAAAACACTCGCTTTCAATGTCAAGGTTTAAAACAAATATGAACTATTCAGAACCACATTCATTCGTAATTAACTTTGGTTTGCAACTATATACGTTTTTTGCGCCATGATTTCATTTTAGATTTAAAAAAATATAAATTGTACTGTCTAGCCTACTAAAAATGTATTACAACATTGAACACGTTTTGAAAATAACATACCAAGATGTAGATCTAGAATATACTACAAATTTGTATACAAAGAAAGTCCACACAATTCAAAAGCTTCTTCTAGAAGTCTTCTTTCGAATGTCACATCGTCTTCATTTTATTTATGCATCTAGCATAAATAAATCAAGCATAAATAATGAAGTCATTTTGACCTGCTTTCTTAGACCCATTTGTTCGATTTAAGTTACATTGACATAAGATTATTCAATAGCTTGAATGCTGTGGATCCACTCTAAATCCAGGACTTCTAGGAATATTATACTCTTTAATCTTTAATAACAAAGTGGAGAGAAGGAAGAAAAAATGGTATGACTTCGTTTATTTGTATTTTCGTCATTATATTGATATGCTAATCCCACATTTCTTTGTTGAACTACAAAAATTAAAATTTTGTTTCTTTATAATCATGGATGTCAGGTTATTCAGATAAATTTCATAATCTTGTGTATATTTGATGCATATTGTATACAACATTTTTAGCTGATTTTTTAAATCCAAAATTCTGAAAACTTAACATTTCATTTTGAACTGTATTAAGTTCATTTAAATTGTATGTTCACTATACTATTGCAAGATAAGTGCAACGATTTCAAATTCAAAAATTGAATTAAATCTGAATGTGAGTTCACTTACATATGTTTTTCTTACGTGAATCAAAGAGCACTAACGTAACATGACATGCTTCTCCAGAAGGCAAACAGCCCAAACCGAACAACATCAATACAGCTAATATAATCATAATTTACTACTAGGTCCAGTCCTTCTCTAAATGTTTGTCTAATAATTCAAAAACGATGCAGATCAAGTACTGATGTGAGCGATGTTTTTACGGTTTTTATCAAGTCTATGTAGCGTTTTGGTGAAAGATACTTACAAAACGCTTCTTGGGACCATTAAAAGAGAATTTATGTACATTTGCCTGAAAGGGTTTAAACAGGTTTAATATTTCATGTGGGCTGTAAAGAAATTATTTGTGCATGAATAAATGTTGATTGCTAAAATGTTTTTTTCAACAAGATTATTAAAGTAATTTATTCCCCACAGAGCAATGTACATGATAAAATATAGTTTTGAAGTAAAGATCTTCACAGTCTTATTTTCCCCGTGGAATTGACTCGTTTTGTAACTTTTGCCCATATTAAGTACAACCCAGACAAATTCTTACGTAAAGCCGTAAGTTTTATGACATCAAAATTCAAAAGGCGTCTGTTACAATTTTTTAGTGCGTTTTGGGTTACAGGACCGTCATGATTTATCGATTTTTGTACGTACCAGATCATTTTGCAGGTTAATTAGGTTACAAGTGGTAGAGTATGTTTTTCGGTAGGGAAGCGTACCATAGAATATGATTGCTTCTGTTTAGAATCTTCGTTACAGTTTGTACTTACAAACAGTTTGTAAAAATTTATATAAATACTCAAATATAGTTATTATGATAATTAAAATGATTTGGACTAAATTATTTTATCCTGCCATTTTAAACCCGTGAGTCTCTTTAAAAATGATTATAGTACAAGACAGTAAACTGAGGACTGAAATAAACATTTATCTGTCAAACTTAACGTGTACGTACGACAGACCTTTACATTACAAAAAGAATAACTGTTTATTCGACTTTTCTCACTTACTACTGTTTCAAATTTCAAATTTGCTTTTCGATCTTTTCGCAATGCGAGTGAGTATTCACTGAACTCCAGATATTTTTCCCAATATAAAACATGTTAAACCCCAAATTAACTTTATTTCCTATGAATTTCTGCAGAATAAACCACCCTTACCGAGGTAGTGTAAATATTTAAATGTAACGTCATGAAAAGAACGAAAATGGGTCCAAACACATAAAAAACTACTACATTCAACATGTGAACAACTTACATGTGAGTCTTAACATTTCTTGTATGCATCCGGTAATGCCATTGAAAGGTTTTGTATTTTCTTTGAGTAATAATGATAGAATTGTGTTCTCATTCGAATCCGCTCAAACGTTTTTGTATCTTATTTTGAGGAAACCATCCCCTAAGATACATTAAATTACCGTGAAAAGCGTAATATAGCTTTCTTTTGCTTTTTTATTTAGCTCTTTGAACAGTAACAATAACGAAATCGACTTCTTAGCATTTAACCATCAAGATAGCATTAAGTGATAAACTGCAATCAGTTGGGATTTCAGCTAGACTTTCTTGTTCTGTCAAGAATATTTTAGTTGCTACTCAACCACCTTATTATATTCATAGTACGAAAAAGTGTTAAGGCATTCTTTTAAGGCAGCTGCATATAAGTTTTAAATGTGCCCATTTTAGTCATAAACTTTTACTTCCTTTGTTCTTACGTTGAGTGCATTCATTTATAATACTTTTGATAAAAGTGAGCAAGAAGTGAATACAAATATTATATTTTTTAATTTGCCTTTCAAATAATGTATTGAATCCCCTCATGAAAGCTAAATATTAATAGTAGTACTTAGATCTACATATAAAGAATTGAATTTTGTGGTAAGAAGAGCATTTGATAGGCTTGTTGTGGAAGTTGAGTTAGCACCTTTTCGCTTCGCACATCAAATAATTTTCTCTTGTGTGTGCATATAAACTTGTGTTAAAAGAGTTTTTCATTTCAATATTAAACTCTGTGCTGCTTACATATTTGAAGAACTGCATAGATATACTGACAAAAAGCCTGCATTGTTATATTGAAATCTTCAAGTACATACTAATGTTGTTGTTGTAACAAATTATTCCCATAATTATTATTGACTTAAAATACAAAGGCGCTCATTGCATAAACTTGGAACACGTAACGAGCTAACTTCAATGAAACTAAGACTGCTTTCACTAAGTCTTTGTAACAGCGAAATAATTTCCAAGTACCTCATTTTGTCTGGGAAAGCATCTATTTGGGATACAAGACTTTTTATTTATGAAACTTATATATATCTAATTACTTATATCATTTAAGCATCCAATTCTGGTGAACTTGTATTTAAATGTGCAAACTGTTATATTAAGCACTTAATGCGAGAAATTACTTCAAGCTTTACTGGGTGAGACATGTGGAAAGAATACTTCGATTGTAGATGATTCTAGTGAACTACTACTGTATTATTGGATGCAGACATCAAAACAATGACTTGTTTGGTTTTTGAATTTTATGGATGATTACGCCTTGGATGATAAGCCTATTCATATACAAAATAGTAACCGTTTCCAAGAGCTCAAGTATCTGTATTGTTTGGCAGTTCCTTGAAAATCCTAAAATCCTATCTTAATTTAGACAGTATTAGGAAGACAGACAAAATACAATTCCAAAATCTGAAGAATCACTTATGACAAAACAAAGTTTGGCATGTGTAACTCAAGCTGTATTACTAGTTCATTACCCCACAAACACGAACATTGGAAAAGTGTTGGATTTACCGGACTTAGTATTGGCAAAGCACCGGCATACCCAATGCT
>JAQIWN010002480.1:0-15704 GCA_034699025.1 Entomobrya cf. arborea Gr-Col-00668 | reverse complement strand
TTTAAATTTGTAGTAGTCATCTTTACGTCCTCGTTCAATCATTTTCTGTACGTCTTGTCGGTAAGCAGGGGGCTTCAGTTCTTCGTCTAAGGTGCATTCAAACTTTTCCTCGGGTCTACACACAATTAAAATAGATAAAAAAATGAAACGTTAGTTAAATGTTGATGATGATGAAAAATTATTAAAAAACATAGTGTGCCGTGTGCATTTGATTAAAAACTGTCATAAGTCATAACTATAACTTAATGAGCTTACCGTAGTTTAACAAATCCCGCCCGGATAACGTCCACATCTCTGATGTATTCATCATTTAAAATATCTATGGCTGTTGGGGGAGCGTCAAACTTCATTAGAAAATAACTGAAACAATTAAAATCATAATTTAACTTATTGACTTTAACACTTCATGTATGACTTTTAAATTAGTTAAGTAACCATGGTAACAGCAACATACCTGCCCTCCTTGTATCTTCTTCCCTGCATAGACATCTTATGGGGGAGATTACGGGTTCCCAGATTCTCAATTCCGAACAAGTATCCCCTGGAATTATAAATGTGAGTGGCTGTCCTTTTCAGAACCTTTGCGGTTTCCGGTCTGGATAACTTTTTCAAGATGAACAGGGCCTCGTAGCTAGGCATTTTGAATTGTGATTATTTCCCTAATCTTAAATGAATTGACTAACCTTTCAATTAAAGCTTAATCTGTTGCTGTCTAACTTTCCACTGCTTTTAATTTTAACTGCTCATTGACTGTTTTTGTTTTGATTTGATTGAGATCTCCATCGCATTCCATGACATGTGTTTCTTTGCCGTGGAGATGGGGCGACTTGTACATCGAAAAGGTTAAGAAAAAGCCATTGAATATGTATCAGCTCAGGTGGACCACCATTTAGCAGCATGTGTCTTGTGCTTTGGGATATCCCGTAAGTGTATTCGGCTAGTCGGCTCTCCTCTCCTTTCGTCAAAACCTGTGCCATTTTACTTGATCATCTGTTCTACTTCATCTTGTAACTGTTTACACTAATTAATTGAGAATTAACTGAAAAATGGCACATATTCCAGCACTTTTGGTAAGTCTTAAGCTATTTAAATTCTACAGTTGTGTATAGAAGTGCTTTATAAACTTAGAAGAGTGCGTTTTTTGCCAAAATGAACCGAGTCAAAGCTTAATAGTCAATTAATATATCAATTTTAATTGTAATTTTGCAGGCAAGGAGTTTCTCCACCTCTGGAGTGGCTCAGCAGATGGTGAAGGTATTATTGGCAAAGATAAACTACCACTTTGTATATTTAATCATGAATTTAACTGGTGCGATTGTCTAACTTTTATTACTTAATTGGTTATCAGGCTCCAGTGCAGGTCTTTGGAGTTGAAGGCCGGTACGCCAGCGCCCTGTACTCGGCTGCATCTAAGCAAAAGCAATTAGATCAAGTTGAGAAGGATTTAAAGGACATTCATGGCAGTTTGAAGACAAAGGGCAAGCTGAACGATTTACTTCTTGATCCTTCAATTAACAGAAATAAGAAGAGGGACATTGTCGCCAGTGCTATTGGTTCAACTAAGGCATCCAAGTTGACTGGTAACTTGTTGGGTAAGTAAATCACACACATAAAACAGTCCAAACACGTCCAAAAAGGTTATTCCAGTATTTTAAATGTATTTTTCTTTTGGACATTAGCTTTACTCGCCGAAAATGGAAAGCTTTCCAAGCTTGAAGCTATCGCTGCCTCTTATTTCACCATCATGAGCGCCCATCGTGGGGAATTGGAGTGTGAGGTCACTACAGCCAAGGTACATTTAAACATCAGCGATATATCCTTAATTAAATTTTAAAATGTCTTTAAAAATACAAGTTTCCTTTTGATCTGCACTTCTGAATAGGCCTTGGATGCCCCAATGCAGCAAGAACTTCAAACCGTTCTCAAATCCTTCGTTAAATCCGGACAGTCAATCATTCTTAAAACTAAGGTGGATCCTACCATTCTTGGTGGCATGATTGTGTCAATCGGTGATAAGTATGTGGACATGAGCACCGCATCCAAGATCAAAAAGTACACTGATCTTATCCAACAAGCCGTTTAGAAAATAATACTTGTCAATGTCATCTTCAGTCAAACAGTTCAGTTTAAATGTTCAACAAAGTTATATTGTAGTGAAAATAAAAATGTTGAATGAAAGTAATAATTCAAATCCAACTTAGTTTAGAGATGATCTACAAAACAATTAATTTTTCTTTGAAATGCCGCCGAGCGATGCGTGTAAATTTTTAGGTGTAAAAAATCAAAGTTAAATCAATAAAAAAATATAAATAAAAAATGCTACTTTAGTTTTCATTGTGAGTTTTGTTCTTTTATTTAATTACGTTCATTTCACAGTTGAAATCCTTAAAAACAAATAATTACAGAACAAAAGTTAGAAAAGGAGATAAAAACAATGACAAATGACAACACAACAGTAATAATAATTATCTGAACATCTTTCCTTTAATTTAAATTAATCTTAGATAACTTATAAAGATAACTGATGAAAGAAAGAATATTTACAAAAGATTTACAAAGTGAATCAAATTTTAAAAGGGAAGCTTTTACCTTCATTGTGCATTCAAATTTTAATTACTAATTAATTACACTTATTCAAGTAATTTTTTACACTTAAACACTATCTATTTACTTATAACTTGCTTCTTTACAGATAAGCAACTTAAGGTTTCAACCTGAGAGTAATTCAATAATCATTACAAAAATTAAACTTGTTTTGTTTTTTCGAAAATTCCTAAAATTTACATCTTAAATTTTATATGCATTATGGCATACACTCATATTCTGCAAAATGCTACACTATTGAATTAATGTACCACTTACATCGACATCGACATTTTTTTAAACCTAATTAATTTATACTTGTAATTACGTCGTATTACGCATGTATTACAGTTTTGCTTGGATATTTTTAGTTACTTTTTGTAAAAACTATTTAGTTGACACGCTTATTCATTCGCTAACTTCTAGTCGTGACTTTTTTACTGACTCAGCCTCATCGGGATTCAATGCATTATCCTCTTCACTGCTCAGTTTCCTCTTTGAACCGGAAAATATTTCAGGTGCTTGTGTCGTCTCGTTCAGCTGGACAATTATGCAAGTCATGTTATCACAACCGGTACCGTCACCGTGGGTGTCAGGGGCCAGGCAGTTGTCAAACAACTAAAAATAAAGAAACACAATATTAAGTATTAAGTTTACTACTTGCCTTTTGCCTTGCCATACGCAAAAAAAATAACCTCATCAAAACTTTTATTTTATTTTTTTTACCTGTTCACAAATCTTGGAGAGTTTCTCCTTCTTCTGCAGTCTCTCCCCCACAAAGTCCACTACTTCCTGACTTCCCATCGAATTCCAAATCCCATCGCAAGCCAACACCACAAACTTATCCTTTCCTGGCTCCAGTACAATTTGTTCTACTGACGGCAACGGTGAGATCATTTGTTCCTCCGCTGGTAACTCTTCATTTGTCTTGTAGGAATGATCTCCCAAAGCCCTACTTAAATTGAGACCTCCATTCACCCTCCCATCTTCAGTTACCTTTCCCCCCGCATTCACAATCCTCTGAGCTTCCTCCTCCAACTCAGGTTTGTGGTCGTGAGACATATCAACAGCTTTACCTTCCCGGCATACAACGCAACGAGAGTCACCAGCATTAGCTACATACAAGGATAACTTCCCATTATCCCCCCACTTCATAAAACAGACTACCGCAGTTGCACCAGAGTCGTATCCGGGCTCTTGCATTTGATTCAAAAAGTTTTCATCTTCCTCTGCGTCATCGTCGTCGTATTCATCCTCGTCATCGTCAGAGTCATCACCCAAGTCCTCCTCTTCATCATCTGAGGAGTCTGAATCATCCTCCACATTGTATCCGGCATCGTCCTCATCAGATTCGTCCGAGTCCGACACATCCATACTTGCAGACGGCGACTGACGACTTTTTCTGGGAGATGATCGCCTCGCCTCCTCTTTTTCTTCATCTTTTGGAATACACACAGGTTGCGGGTGGGTCTTTTTTCTGCGGGGAGTAGTGCTTTCAGGAGTACTTGGTACAGCGGCTGCAGCGGGAGTAGCCTCCTCACTACTTCCGCCATTTACAGTTGGTTTAGTTTCACCGTTTTCTGTTGGAATTGTTGCAGTAGCTGCTTCTGATGAAGATATTTTCCCTTCGACTGACTTTGACTTGACCCCATTTTCAGATACTTTCACATCTTCCGTACTTCCGTTTACTGCTTCAGTTGATGAAGCTTCAGCTGATTTTGAGGGAGATGTGGAAGAGGAGCCTTCAACAACTTCCTCTTTACCTTGTTTACTCTTCTCTTCTGAAATTTCTTCCTTTTCAGCAGCTTTAGGAATTTCCAGCACAATTTTCTTGCCTTCAACAATTAACTCGTTGCTGTTGGTTTCAGTCTTACTTTCTGACGAAGATACTTCAGAGGATGAACCACCAGGCTTATCAGAAGAAGATTCTCCATTAACTTTAACACTTGCACTGCTACTACCACCTGCAGCTGCTGGGGTGGTTGATGATGACGAACTGCTGCCAGCAGCCGCTGCTGATGACGAAGAGCCTCCAGTGGATGCTCCTGGAGAACTACCTGCGGCTGAAGATGATGATCCTCCTGGCCCCCCTGGGGCTATTGACTTAGAAGACCCTGGTCTACAGTTGGGATCTTCTTCGACTCCAGCAGCAGCAGGATCTCCACCATTTCCTGATTGATATTTAGCGACAAGATCTTCAATTGGCATGGTAGCCTCTTCATAAAGTGCTGCAACATTTTCTTTCTCATAATCCACCGCCGCCTCTTCAAGATTTGCTTCATCAGCTTCCGCAGTACTGTCATTAGCTTTCTTAGCTATTTTCTGGATTTCTTGAAGCACTTCTGGAGTTTTAATACTTGCATCAATTTTCAAGTAACATTCCTCTAGGGCCTTGATGAACTCCCCGTTTTTATAGGCAACACAAGCTTTCAGCATGTCAGGTAAATGGCGTGACAAGTAAATAGCAACTTCGGCACCTCCGTGACCATCGTAGACTGCAAATAGGGATGAGTCCTCGTCGAATTTTGCGATGCAGTTGTGGGCATCCTGGAATAAATAACCAAATATATTAAATGAACATTTTAACGCAATATCAGTGAATATCCTTACTTAAACTCATCAAAGTACTACTATCAACCACTAATTACCTCTTGTGACACACGCCATCCTTGCATGGAGCAAGCCCCAAACTTGACTTTGTTTCCTTCCCCTTCCTCCGACTGCTTTTCAGTCATCGGTTCTGACAGATAAGCTCCCATTCTGATCCTACCAAAAATTAATTAAGCCAACCAATTAATTTACCTATCAGAATCAGAAATGCCACGACAACAATGTATCATTCACAAAACTTAACACATTAAAAATTAATTACCAATTACCTTGTTCTTAAAAGTTGACTTCTTCGAAAACGTCACTTTTACCTTTATGAATTTTCTTTCTTACACCACTCACTAAACCCTACTTTAATTAAACACTTTTAACTTTCTTCCTTGTACAACTAATTAACACCTTTTCCTTAAAATCACCGGTTTTTTGAAACGTTTCCCTGTCAACTCTTACAATACCAACAAACAAACTAGCTTTTTTCCTCTTTTTCACAAAACGTCACTTTTTCCTCTCCCAACAAAACTGTTCATTATTCTTTTCTTTCACACGCGCTAAAATTTAAAATTCAAAATATTCCAAAAAAAATATTATTTGTCAATTTTTCTCCAGAATCAAAAAGTGTTGTAATAGGTCATTTGCCTACATTCAACATTCAACTCACAGAAAAATTCCCTTTATGCAATGCTAAGCCAATTGCTCCGGTGCACACTTTTTCAAATGCAAGAAAAAACGTAGAAGCGCCAAAGCCAAGCACTACAGCCACAGCCAAATAGCCCAGAAAACAACGCATTACTCATTTCATCATCTCAGCTCTCTCCGCCGTCGCATCGTCGGTCGTACACCGTCGCTTGGCTTGCCCATCTCACCTCAATTCACTTCACACATCTTTTGTTCATCAAATCACCTTTTTTACAATTTTACTCACCTTTTATTACGCTGCTTTACTTTGTGCTTGAAGAGTATTTTTTAATGCAAGCTATTTTGCTTTGCTATCTATCCATCACAATCAGATCATAATTTTTCCTTTCGTTGTTCATTGTACGCTTGTTTTTTATGACCTGAGAATCACATTTCATTTTGATGAGAATTTCAGATATATGTAATTGTGAAACAAAATGCCATGTTTTCTTTTATAAATATTATGAACGCAAAATGCAGAAAGTTAATTGTAATTTGTAATTGTCTTTCACAAAAAAAGTAGACACCGACCGGATACCGGATGTTTGTCTGTAGATTTATCTCGGAATTAAACTATGGCGCCATGGCGATTAATAATGAATTATGAATGATTCCAAGAAAAAATTTAGCACGCAGTTTTTTGGAACGCAACAACGCAAGTAGCGTTTTTAGGAAAGGAAAGTAAAGGAAAGATGAGGCAGAACTGCTCGGATAAGGACTAAATATGTGGGTTTTGAAGTGACATTGAGCAAGAACGACTATTGACATTACATACTTGGAATAGTTGGAATCTTGGAAATCAATCCTAATTTAGAACAAAAGGAAGTGAAATAACGATTTCCTGTAGAATTACAAGGATTTACAAATTAAACAAAGTAGGAGGCCATTATCGTGATTAAATCTTTAAAAGTCACAGTAACGGGATTTTCATGTCATGTAGGCTCTTACTGAATCTTTAAAACTTTAGCTAATTTAAACTATTCTTTAAAGCTAAAGTAAGACATTTTAGTGGGTACATTCGAAATCGAACTAAGCTACGGCCATTTTGTGCTACAATTTGAATTTGGTTATAATGTTGTTTTTTTGTATTGTTTATTGGCTGTTATAAAAACAACAGAAACATGGTATAAATATAAATTAACTTATTATTCCAATCATACTGCGTTTTTGAAATTAACTCCAACAAATTGATTTTTTTGGTAAATAAATGAGGATTACGACAAAAGAAATTATAGAAACTCTTGCAAAACATTACTCTTAGATAAGCCACTGTAGTATTTTTACACAAAAAAAAATTAAATGATTACATTTTTCAGTTAAAATTATACAATTATCTACACGATCATCTCCAACTCCTTAGCATATTCAATTGAGTCCTTTGCGAGTTCATAGGAGGGTATGCGGTCGTCTTGCTTTTGTTCTGTGTGGAAGTAGAAGTGCTTATTTTTGCCGAGGGTCCATCCACGCTAAATACACAATCATAATCAGAATTAACTTCAGAAATTTGAAGACCACTTTTGATTTGAAATAATTTTAAACCCACCTTAGTTGCATAGGTATTTAATTGTCCTCCACTAATATTCAATACTTTAGCAGCGTGATCAATGTGAAGTTGACCGTAAGATTTTTCCACGCAGGTTGCGATTTCATCACGGATGGTTTCCAAGAGGATGTCAATGAAAAAGTTGTAAGCCTCCGAGGGCACAATGCGCTTTGCCAGAAAGATCTGTAAAACGTTACAAAATAAATTATACTTGGTTGTTGGAACTTCCCTTTCTTTCATAATGATTCAACTTTGAGCATTTAATTACCTTGTTGTAACGCCCTTCCATCAAGTACTGTTCCAATGAGACGGCATGCTTAATGTACACATTTTCCAAAACATGAACATCCGGATGAGCAAACAATTCTAATTCAGTGTGGAACTCGGCAACCCGATTCTGGCTCAAGAGACACAGTAAATTCAATCCCAGAAGTTCACATTTGAAGGAGGATTCCGGTAACTCGTCCCTAAGATAGTTAAAATTAAAATAGATTTTAATTCAAATTTTAATCGTTAATGAGATTATATTTAAATGTATCGATATTAATTCTCGTTTGAGCTTACTTGAAATCCAGATAGTAGCACTTCAACTGTGCCATATACCGCTCGAAGGAAGGAATATCCCGTTTGGCGATGCTCCAAAACGCACCAATTTCCAGGATATCTCGGGCAATCATGTTTTCCTCCTTTGAAGACTTTCCAGTTGATTCTGGGAGGAAAGTGAGGTGGGTCATGACAATCTGTGATTTAAAAAAAACAATTTTCCATGTTAATTTAATCCACTAGTGGATGTAACTAACACTAACACTAACAAAAATCTGCCATGTAATGGTCAACGACACAGGTTACTACATTACGCAATTAATTTTACCTTCAATCGGTTCAACAACTCGCCACACTTGTCTAAATTGGGTTTATTTCCCGAATTCCATTCCTTAGCCAACTCCCGTCTGAGACTAACAGCTTCTTGCAAACTACCTTGATGACCCATCGTTACGTTTGAAGTTAATTACAAATTAAAGACAAAAACAGGTGACTGCTCACTGTTCAACTTTTATTATGTGGATTGACCTCCCCAACAAATTCTTTCGATGTTCTGTTTAAATTAACACTTTCTCTCTGCCAATTAAACAACACAATCAAATTTAAATACCAGTTATCACTGAAAATATTTAGAATTAATTTAGTTAATGAAAATCAGCACAACTTCTTTCACTACAACACATCTGATAGCTGTCTTGTCACTTCACTTGCTTCTGGTTGAGTGTGGGGGATTGTGACAGTGAGTCAGCGAAATCAGCTTTGAATGTATTCACTAAAATAACCCATTGAAAACTCCAATCTTCAAAAATTATTCTGCGGGAATAATCTTTCAATGTTTACTTACTTGTCTGGCAAAAGTTTGAGTGAAGTGAAGAAAATTACGCAATTTATCTAATTGTTGGTTTCTAATCACTCTAATCACTTAATTTTGGTTTACCGAGATACCCTGTTCTTCAATTTAAAACAGGAAGTAGCAGTGGTTCTTTAAGATCCTACCTGAAAACTTCTTACGACGTGGAATGTCAACCTCACTTCAATTAAAATTAATCATAACATAATTACGTTCCGGTTAATTATGTGTAAACCCTATACGATTGACTGGAATTGTTATCCGATCATTTCATTTAGTTGTGCAAATAACATACAGCAAATGTGTCATGAAGATTTAGATTGTTTTGAAACTAGTTTAATTAATTGACGTAAATTACTCAACAAAGTAATTATTTGTAAGGAGTTCCTTTGGTCTCTCAGTTCCGTCAGTAAACATGCATGAGTTTGGGTTTACCAGTTTAAACGGCTTCATTTGGGGCTGTGCATTTGCAGTATTTCATCGTGTGGCCAAAGTCTTTCCAAATCAAGCGATTGACGCTGGTGTGTACGGCGTCATTGGACTGCTATTGTCGCGTTATGCATTTTCCAATGATAGGGCTAATCTACCTGCCAATAAACCTATGACATCCGCTCAGGTATAAAATAACAATGGAATATTCATTAATCAATTATGTCATGTCATTTATAAAATCAAAGTGCTTTATACTTTAATTTTAATTAAATTCAAAATCTTCTGCATTTTTTTAAACTCAGGTGCGAGCTCGTGCATTTTTTCTTGGATGGTCCCTTTCCGTCGGTCTTCTAATTTATGAACAAGGTTCATTTTACGCTTTTGGCGTTTACTGCAGCATCCTTTCATTCTTCCACTATTCGGAATTCTTAATGACAGCCCTCATTAACCCCGAGACTTTGTCATTAGATTCCTTTTTGCTGAACCACAGTAAGGAATATGGCATAGCGGCTTTGGCAAGTGTGATTGAATATTTTGTGGAAGTCTACTTCTGTCCAGGTAAATGACATGTTATGTAACGGTAACAACACTCCCATTTTTGTTTCATTTTCACCGCTAATTGTAATCATATATGTATGCTAAAATTACGTTTTAATTTATTATTTTTGGGCAGGCATGAAGCAACTGAATTATATTGTGATACTGGGAACGGTTGTCTGCCTTTTGGGTGAAGTTATCCGCAAAGGTGCTATGTTTACTGCTTGGAATAACTTCACACATTTAGTCAGGGACAGGAAAGTGGAAGGCCATGTTTTGATAACCCATGGTCTCTACAGTCTTTGCAGACATCCGGGTTATGCGGGATGGTTTTGGTGGAGTGTCGGTACACAGATTATTCTGGTTAATCCAATTTGTCTTGTGGGATACGCTGTTGCAAGTTCAAAGTACGTCTTAATTTTTTTTATATTTCAAAAATTGAAATTCCACATCAGTAATTCGTTTTATCATAAAATTATTTTTAATAATTTCAGATTCTTCCAAAGCCGTATATACTTTGAAGAAGCCTGCCTAATTTCATTTTTCACAGAGTACCCCGAATATGTGAAAAAGGTTCCCAGGACGGGCGTCCCCTTCGCTGAAGGATTTCTAGATTTTAAAAGTATTGGACAATAAATAGGATGACAAAAGACAAAGATAGTTTTAAAATACACGCAATATTTAGTTACTTACTACGAAAAAATAAACGCACATGGCATGTCATATAATCAACTTAATTTGACTAACGATTTATGTTCTCATGTAATTTATGTAGACTGATTGATATTGATAACTGTCTAATGAAGAGATGATGGATGCATTTAATTTATTTCTTATTTTTTTTACTAACAGTCATATAACTTAAGAATTGTTTCGTGAAGTTGACTTGTAGTGAGTTTTGTGCCGGTGGTGCCAAGAGTCATAATAAGAGCACAAGGAGTCCAGCTTAAAATAGTTTTACTCATAATTAATTTGTTAACAACTTTATGTAAAAATTAAAAATAATGACTTTTTGAACTTTTCAGTAAAAAATAAATGAAAACTCAGACTAAGACGATTCTTTGTTGTTTGTCAAATGCAAAGCTTTATTTCTCTTAAATAGAATGCTTACATTATAAATACTTCGTTATATTTTTATCGGTAAATTGGATACATAGGCGTTTCGATATAATATACATATCTATATCATATCACTGACAAAATGTCTAGAAAAATGTACATTGCATATGGCATCAGTAAATGACTTTTTCTTCTGATTTGATTGTTCATTCTCTAAAAAAAATTAAAAGTACATAAAAGTTGAAGCAAAAAAGAAATTAAAGCTTAAAATCAAGCTAAACTAAAGTTAAATTGACTTAAGCAATCACAAAATCATCTTTAAAATTAAATACTAAGTTATCTCGGCTAAGTAAAATGGCAAGTAACATAGCAAAGATTTTTTTTCAGATTAATATTCTTAATGAGCGATATTTATTGTACTTGTTTAAAAATTATAATTAGCTATATGGCTATGAATTCTACACAAAAAACATGTAATTTTTGACATATGGAAATAATGCAGTTAAAAATCAGCAGAGCATATATTAAACTAAATTAAGAATTCATAATTTCCTATACTTAATTTAACATAGTGCAACTGTCTTGTTTTCGCCACCAGTCACCATGGTAATGGTAATCATAATCATAAATCAGTATTGTCTAAAGTAAAACATTTTTTAAAGAGTTAGATAATCCACTTGATATTGTCTTGTGTTTTGCTTATCTTCAGTGTGGTCGGGAAAGCAATTCCTTGTTTCCTTTTTTCAGTGAAAGTTTTTCCATCGGAAGCCTGTCATCCACACTGTTGTTTAGGTTCCTTGCTTGGAGGAGATCTTTGATGTGTTGAACAATCAGGGAAATTGCAACAGTGTTGTCGGCACCTCGAGGAATAATTACATCAGCAAATTTCTTTGTCTTGACAATAAACCAAAGTTAGAATTAATTTTCACATGAGCAAATAATTAAATTCAAAATGCTAATAAAATTAAGATATAAAAAGTTGTCAAACATACAGGAAGACAAAATTCTTCGAAGGCAGGCTTAACAAATTTCATGTATTGAGTCAGCACAGTGTCCAGTTCACGACCTCTTTCCTGTACGTCTCGAACAACTGTTAAATTTAATCCATTAATTGGTTAACAGCTTAAAAACGTTAAATTAGATACTTCATAATTTACACACATTTAAAAATTGCATACCTCGTCGAGCTAATCTCGTATCAGGATCAGTATCCACAAACAACTTCATATGAAACATTTCCCTGACCTGTGGAAAATAAAAGGCAAGTATCCCCTCAAATAATACTACATCCGCTGGGTAAACCGTGTCAAATTCCCCTTCCTTCCGGGAATTTGATTTGTAGTCGTATTTTGGGACTATAGCTTTCTTCCCAGCTAAAACGTCGGTCAAGGTGGCAACGATTAGTTCAATGTCAAGTGCATCTAAATTACATATACAAAACAAGGATATGAATTAATACCAAGTTAACCTACTGAAAATATCCTCATAAATACTTCATTAAACTTAATTATGGTATTACTTGGGTGATCAAAGTCATATTGTCCTTTGGCCGCCCTTTTGGCTTCTTCGGGTGAAAGCTGTTTGTAAAACGAGTCTTGGGCGATGGTCACCACGTTTCGTTGACTACATTCCACAGCGGCTTGGCCCAGTTGCTCCATAATTTTTTGGCATACTGTGGACTAAATAAAACACAACCAATTAAATTTTAAGCCTATTACAGAATGCAAAACAAAAAACTTACACTGAAAAATTTCTTAGGTAAATTAATTACCTTGCCGGAAGCCGTTCCACCAGCAACCCCAATTAAAAACGGGGCCTTCGTTGTGTAATGAGAATTATCCATTTTTTATCACAAAAAAATACTAAAAAAGGTATAACCTTTTTCTTTCACAAGTCACAGGTACTTCAGATAACTAACTCGACTAGACACTAAACTGTAGAAATTTCCTCTGCAAAAAAAACCAAACACCCCAAATTCCAAAGACCAGAAATGTTAGTGTGACAAACGCAAGTAGTGAAAATACAGTTTGTTAAAATGCGTTGTTATTTTATTCATTTAAAGTTTCTTCCAGGACATGATTGTGATAAAGTTAGCATGATGACTATGACTGGTGTTTGCAAAAAGAAGTGACAGTAGAACAAAAATCATTCAATTCTCAGACTGTACATTAGACATTCAATGCTCATGATGACTTTACTGACTTGCTGGAATGAAATTCAATCGTTTTGCTTGGGCAATTAAGGAACACCTGCAGTTCTTGGAATAATTTTAAACATTAAATTTTATTTGCATTACACGCCCTTGAGTGAGAGAAAGAGTTCAGTTTAGTAGTAATGAAATAGCAGGTTATCATTTAAATGGTGACTATGAACAATGCAATTTATTTGTGAGTAAATTCACTGATCTATATACAGTCAGTACTTTTGATGTTCTGAAAGCATGGGAGTCAAAACACCCGGTGGCCGGTGGAGGAAAATGGGTGATGGAGTAAAGTGTGTGGAGTGTGGATCGGATGGATGAATGTCTTATGTCGTTCGTGTCTTGTGGAAAGGAATACGGAAAATTATATTTTTTTTCCTGTGTGTAAATAAATATGATCTCTGGTACTTTTCTGATGTTGATGATAAAAATGTTTTGTCAATTTTCTTTGCATGTGATTCAATTGCAATGCATTGCAATAAGAAGCATGTGGAATGGAAAAGTAGAAAAAGGTTTAAAATGTGGTATGGATTATAATGAATAGAGTGAATTGGATCAGCAGGCAAGAAGTAGAAAGAAGATGAAAAAGTAGCTTGTAAAAATGTTGCATGATAGTAATTATGGCTTGTACAAAACCTAGAATTTAGAATGAAATGAGAAACACAAAGATAAATGTATGTATGTATGATGAATGACAATTTCAGCAGTGTAATGTAAGAATTAGCCTTCGCCTTGTCTCTTAATTAAATATGTATTTTAGGTATGGTTGAAATATAATGTGATTTGGTAATTTTGGTTGAACTACAAGATGTAACGTACAGTGAAAGTTGTGCATAAGAAGCTATCGGGACAAACGTACGTTTTCAACTAGACATTCAACGTTTTTTCTCGTAAATTAAGATGTGAATTATAAGTTAGGAAAATATTGAAGATTTAAAAATGAGGGTTTTTAGATCAATACTCAGTACCGTCCACCAACCATCGATCTTTCGTGGTTTCAGTTTCAAGCCGAATGCTTTCAATTGGAAAAATCCCGTTAATCTGTGAGCAATTGAATTGAATTAAATTTTTATTTTTTATTTTAAGTAGCGTGTAAGTGTAACATCTGATGTTTGAATGAAATATATGATTTGTGGATTAATGAAATACAAAAAAATAATGAAACTTATTAAATCCTACTAAAGTTATGTCATTACATTTTGGTCTAGCTAATTAAATATACAGTTACATACTACATTAGATAGTAAAGCATGTTGCATTGAAATATTAATAGTATATTGGTATCTTGAGTTTGAGAATTGAGAGTCATGCAAGTTGGCCGGCTTATTATGATATGATGATCAAGCAACAATTTTCATCTTCTTTTATGTAAAGGATAATGCTTGTAAAAATGACTATCCAAAATTGCAGCAGTATACTCCCATATTTTATTGCATATGACAAAGTTGACAGTTGCCTAATAGCAGGACGACTGATGACATGACAATTTATTAAATCGTGTGTGTAATGTATCCTGTTTCAGAATTAAGTATATTTTAAAATGTTAAGAAAGAGATTACTAACTCAACAAAAAAACCTATGGAATGAATGGTATGTCTTAATGTCTGCCTGGATTTATCTGCAGTGAGAGTATCAACAGCTTTGAACAAATTAATAATTTGCCACTTTCATTTTTATCTTTTTTTGCTGCCTCCTTTCTTCATGATTTAAAAATCTAAGAGATTAAAAAGGATTACATAAAACCACACAATCTGGTACATTGCATTGCTTCTTAGATAAGGTTGTTACAGTGAGCTAATAACTAGCTGTAGGTTAAGACTGCCAGCTTTAATTTTGTCTTCTAAATACCGTAGCAGATCTAACATCTAATTTTTACAGACAAATTACAGTACTAATAGAAATGAAAAAAATAGTCTCATGTTACCCCACCCTACTATAATTCTTGGAAATCAATGATTAACATATGTGCCATGTAATAATTTAGAAAAAAAATTATAGATTTACCATGATATCAAGGTTTTTAGGACAGGTGTGCCTTGGAAAACAGTCTTTTAAAAATTAATGAATGATTTATACTACTTACTGCATTGCGGCAAACGGACAAAAACTACCATGGATGAATCTTACAGTTTCACTTTTCATAAAATTTGCTGTAAACTAATTCTTGGTACTCTACCTAAGCAAAAATAACAATTCATTTGTTTTTCTCACGATTTTTCGGCAACTAAAAGGTATATAAGGCAAATCGAACGAACTCCAATCTAGCCAAATTTTTTTAAAAACCAATTCAATAGTATCTTAATGAACATCTTCAAAAATTCAGCTATTCTCAATCGCAGTATTATCCTCCTATACATACATACAATGTGACATGATAACCTTTACTTAAAGCTCTTACGAAACCTAAATTGAATACTTTCTGCTTTAAAAAAAACTACTAATCTGACTGAATGTTTGGAGATGAAATTCAACTGTATGGACAATCTACAGGATTAGTTTGCAATATCTGTTTTACGTTTAGAAAAAATAGCTTAGCAACTTGATCTATAAATGTTAATGTCAGATTTTAGATGTGATACATGCACATTATGTGAGTATGGGGTTGGATGATTATTCAGTTTTTGTTGTAGTTCAGACTCATTGCTCCCATCGCTCTTGTGAGAGTTCTGTTT
>JAQIWN010002479.1:0-15706 GCA_034699025.1 Entomobrya cf. arborea Gr-Col-00668 | reverse complement strand
TAGGGAATCAATCTAAGTAAATACTTTTCATCCATTCCATTCAACGAATTCTAGGAATTATTTTTGTGAAATACTTTGCAGGGAAGTAAGTAAATTATATATTGGGCATTGAATAAATGAGATCTGTTTTATGAATCAACGTTAATAAGCGTGTTTTATATAATGATTGAAATACTTTCAGAAATTATGAAATTTCCACACTCAATTCATTGGGACATTTGTAGCTATTAACTTCATTACTCTCTGAACTTAAATATTTCCTTTCTGCATCAATCTATCAAAATCGTTCATTTACTATGCTAGAATTTTAAGAAGTTAACTAAGTTAACGGAAAATTTAGCTTACAATTTGAAACTAGGGTCAGATCTCATTTTCCATAATACATAAAAATTCGTGTCATATCCATGTAAAGGAGTAGCAACAAAAAAGTGCTGTATTGACTCTGGTATCAATATTCAATATATGAAAACTTTACATTACATATTTCGCTATAATATTCAACTGGAGTTATCTTAAATGCTTTTTAAATGGAAACTTGCGTGTTTTCAAAAAAATTTAAACCTGATTATATACTTTATGCAACTAGTCATTTTTGTGCGTCAAAATAAAGATTTCAAAAATGTATTGAATAATCAGATTCCTTAAGATAGTTATCTACCTCAAAAGTTGCAGATATTAGCGCAGTCAAAAGGAGACCTGACGTAAAATGAATACCCATTATATATCTAAAGCACTTTTTAATAAGAACAGAAAAATACGTGAAGGCCAGTACAGTGGATTTTCTGGCTTTTCAACATCAAAATCATTATTTTTAATTCACTGTGTACCGGTGTCCTTCCCCACCATCATTAGACGTAACTAGACTGGACCCAAAAAGAAGTAGTTTGTCCCTAATAGGCTGTAAAACTGTCACAAAAATGTGCTGTACGACAATGACGTGGCTCGTGGTCAGTAAAGTTAACTTTTGACTGCAATTCACACGATCTCATTTTCTAATGGGGTGATTTCGAAACAAGTATTGTCAGTACAAAAAATATGGTTTCACGAAAAACGACGAAAAAGATCGCATCTTTTGCCATGTCGTTTCTATAAATCTTTCAAAAAGTAAGATACGAAATAATCAAATATTATTAATTGAGATACTTTATGTCGCCATCTTTCTTTCTAAATTGAATGCAAACGATGAAATTTGCAAAGTTTATCTATTTTAAAGCCAGAACTTTCTCATTTCCTTTAGCAAACCCTTTAAAGCCAATGAAGTGAAAGCTGCCGAAACACACCACAACATCTGTGCTAATTATGAAATTTTTTTATGTTCAAATTTACAAACTAGTATACAATGTGGCTGGGGTACTTTTTAAAGTTTGCTGATTAAGGAGATTACTTGTTCAGAATATTAGACTTAAAAACTTTAGAGAAGATATGTACTAGCCATTTCCTACTTTCTTTAACTTTCCCTGTGTTCTATAGTTTTCTTTCTACTTTCTTATCATTTAAGAACTTCACCAATCCTTCTTGCTACGAGTGCTACGTTATCCAAGTCCGTTTAATTTTCCGCTATTTAATTTATTGTTTACCTAAATCCTGGTTGTCTCAAGGTTGCCCAAACTGGTCTGGAACGCTTGTATCAACTGTTTTCCATTTCATACGTGCCGTTTTTTGCTCACGAGAAGGTTAGGTAAGTATTTCAGCATTGTCACGTTTCTAAATCTCATTTCCAAACACATTGTCTTCCGTTTTTGGTTATGAGATAACTGGAACGTGAGAAAATAGAACAAACAAGCACAACAGTTGCAGCAAAACATGTACTTGTCTTCGCTCAAACTATGTGTAAGGTTATTTTGCCCTGTGATTTCGTTGGAAGCAAAATATTTACTTCCACTTCAAAATCCTTAGACGTTGCGACACTGTCTTTCTCTCTATTTTCCCGAAACCAAAACATATTCGTTTATATTCCACATCATATCAGCTTTTGTCGGCAACGTATTAAGGGAAAAAATATAATGAAGATATGAGAACGTCACAGACTTAAGCATGTATTTCGTGAATTGCATCATTGTAATAATTGAAACGTAGCTGAACATGCTGTTGAGTGTTGGCTAGTGTGTCCAGTAGTGGCTTAACTCTCCTGTTTTGATCTTTGCTTCTGATTTTTGTATGTTTATGACATATTTTATATTCCTATATTTTCCCATCTTTTTTTGACTGGTCAAAGGACAAAGCGATAGACTTTGGGCTCAAGTTCATTCAAGATTTGTTGCTTTGGTTAAAGAAAAACTCGTCTAGTATTTAGGTAACGTGAAATAAAAATTGCTCAAGGTCAAATCCATTTAAATTCTATGAAATAAACGATTTAAAAAGCAATCAATTTCGTTTATAGATGGGATATATTGCGTTTGACAGCTTGAAACATTTATTTATGAACAGTCAAAAAAATACACTTGAGCAACTTGATATGATTTATCTTTCAATAAAATAAAAAGCACAGGTTTACGTATTATAAATATTAGATCTACTTTGAAAATTCCATACTTTGAAACAAATATTCATGCAGAACGCCAATGGAGACTAAAGAAATATAAAATATCCAGCATGTCGTTATTTTGCGGCATGTATCTTCATCACATCTCAAAAGATGATCGTTTTTGGGAGATAAACGATGAAAATAGCAAAGGAGAAACATTTTACATATTTCATCGCTATCGAAATACTCCGCACAACAATGTTCGTAATGCACTTTTCTACTCTGAGCAAAGCTGCATTTTTATACTTACATATTACCAAAAGAAATGAGCCGACTAAAAATTCGAATATCTCAACAATATGTTGGTGAATGGAGTAGAGCTTGGTATGCTTAGATAGCCCAGTGTCCAACTTAAAAATACGCTAAAGGATTTTTGTCCTGCTCCTCTAACAATGGAAATACGTGGTAAAAAGTAATTATGCTAAAAACGCGATTTTTACGGGAAAATTTTTAGACCCCAACTTCAATTTGACATAACTTTCTCAGTAATGGTTGGAAGGCGATATCTTTGCTTTTAAATTAGTCTTATTGAATGGGCCCTTCGATTGTTATCTATATTTGGTTCGGGAAGCTGCTAAACTTCTAATGGCTGGGTGCTCAATTTTCACCAAAATCTGATTTTGCGCATTTGCTCTTTAAGCAATGCAAAATTTGAGAAAACTGGCCAGCAAATCCTGGTGGAACAGCCAGTGCATTATCTATCATACTCGAAACCTTGTACATATATTTACTTCATGTGCTATTTGGAATTTTGTTCACATTTTTTCTTTCTCTGCAATCCCTATTTGTTTTTCAACTTTCAAGCTATTTTAGCAAGTAGTCAATATTTTTTTCTTTTTTGCCCCAGTACGCAAATTTCAAGGGTAAGAAATTGGTGACACCGTTTTTTAATTGTTAAAAGACTGAAAAATTATTCACTACTAAAACTGTGTAGTACTGCCCTAATGAAGCTGCTAGAGAACGCATCAACCTAAAGAAAATTTTTAGACGATCTTTTTGCTGCATTGGGGCTATCTATCTTTTTTAGTTTCTGCTTTGTAGCTAAAACGCTAAAGCAGCTATAAGACAGTGCTTATGCATGTTTTTAAGTTATACTGTTGGCTATCTAATCATATCAAACACTCATCTATTTATCAATATCCTATTGAGATATTTTGATTTTTAGGCGGCTCATTTCTTTTGGTTACCCCTATGTATGTCAAGTATCATCAATATCCACATAACAGTTACCCACAACATCTCACAAAATATAATAACAAAACTGGCTCTTAATAACAAAAAAGCATACAAAATTCAGGATCACAGCTTTTCCATAAAGTTCAAAAACCTTTTCTTTCTGTAAGACGGAAACAAGTCAGAAGTAAATTTCCGATTTCCTGTTACACACAAGAATACCTTCGAGATCTCCGTTCAATAATACAAACTTTCAAAAGAAGTATCCGACAACAACCCTTTTTACACAGACAAGGAAAGCAGTCATCGAAAAATGAAATACGACGTTGGTTGGAAGCTATACCGACAATGACAAATCGTTAAACTGATAGATAGCTTTCTTGTTTTCATTGCGTAGGTATCAAAATTTTGAAAAATTAAATTCAAAAGAATTTTTGGGCTATTTATCGTTCTTCATGATTGACATTATAAGCAAACCTGTTCAGTATTTATCTAAAATGATTCTAAGATTTTGTTTTTGTATCATGATTATGATATTTAAAATACACATATAGTCCAAAAATTAGAACGATCTTTATAGATGCCTCGATTCTCCAGGGAACGCATACATATTTGGTCACGCTAATCAGAATAAAAATCTCGTCTAGAATGGTTGAATACATTTTTATCCAAGCACTAAAGAAAAGTTCACGCAGACAAATGTATTGTGTGGAGAAACTTTTGGAAAACTCGTGGAAATTTATAACTTATTTTTGTGTGGAGAAAGAGAAATTGAAGTCTTAGTACTCCGAAAACTTTGACTCGTTATTCATCTGACAAAATTCATTTGGGCGTTTTACTCTATTTCGGACTTTTAATCAAAGCTAATATGACTTGGTAATTCATTATCAAGTTTACTTGTTTACATTTTCAAGAGGTTTCTCTGTTCCGTTGCAAATAAAAGTGAAGTTGCTGGAGTTTACCTCATTTGCAAATTCGAGACGACATAAATCTAAAGTTTAACCATTTCTGATAAATATATTTTTCTAAAACTGGGAAAATTGGTAATCAACTTCCGAATAGAAACTGATTTCTGTTTCAAAATAGTAGCTGCAATGTTGGCTCATGAGATTTACTAATTCGAGGTAAAACAATGATTTAAAACAGCCAGAATTCATTTTAAAAGTATGGGATATTAGATTTAAAACATTTTTAACAGTACTCCACCCACTTTTCCTGCTTATAATTATGGAAAAGATTCACGGGGTTGAAATGGAATGAAGTGTCCAACTCTTAAACGCAAATCTAATTTTCCCAATATTTTCAATTGTTTTTGTTTATTACGTATTTTGAACGTATTTATTACTCATGTTATTAAAAGATTTTCATCCATCTAAAGAAGCAATTATTTTTGAATTTTCATTCTTCTACCTTACAATGGAGCTACCCCAATGCATGAGGGAAATTTTAAATCAAAATTATATGTTCTGGTGTAGTTTTTTTATGCTGATTCTAAAAATATGTGTCACTTTCCCGAATGCGCATATTTGTAAATATCAGCAGCATTTTTTTGGAGCGCGAGCGCATTTTTTAACATTGGTAGTTGACGCGAAACGAAGCAAGCAGTGAAAGAGAGGTTTTTTAGGTCGAAGTTCGCTCCGAATGCAAAATACTAATGACGCGCGCTCTCTCACTTAACCAAACACAGCTGATAATTACAAACATGTGTATTTTCAGAATCAGCATAAAAAACTACACCAGAAAATATAAATTTGATTTAAAATTTCCCTCATGCATTGGGGAAGTTCCATTCTTAGTATTTTTGTGCATTACATTGTATAAATTTACCCACAGAACATAAGTTTGTTTTTTCTGAAGATTTTAATTCTTCCTTAGTTCAATCCCGTTTGAAATTATACAGTTCGAATAAAAATGTCGCAAAGACTGTCTCTGAAAATATCAGGAATGCCAGTTAGTTTAGTACGTAAACAAAATAACTTTGTCGTAAATTCGACCATTGAAAATGTTGAGGGGCAAGTCGAATAAATATTGCTAGACGGACTCTCATAATAAAATATTAATATTTTTATCACCACCGATATAACTTTGTTTATTCAGAAAGTTTTCTCGAGATTCATTTCTTCAGTTCAGTCGAGTGATTATTACATAAAACTGTGATAAGAATCCAGTAGACAAGTAAAGTGCACATGGAATAATGACAGGTGTATGACAGGTGGAATAAGAATGATTAAATCAATAAAAGATCTACTCGCCATGTCACAAGTTTATACAAGCGTGAATGAAGCTCCTTCGAAGATTCTTTTCTTTTTGTTGTCCCGAAAGGTATCCCAACTGGAGATCGTGGATGATATGTTATAAGTCATGCTTTCTCTATTTTTATTCTATCTCTGAGAAAATATCTCATTTGAAGGGGAAACAAAGCTAATAGCATGAGGTGGAAAATATTGCAACACATAACCAACTTTATCCAGTAAAATACGTGCAGTTAGTTTCAGTTGCATAGTTTTATGTGAAGCGATATCTACTATCTGCTGTACAGTCCACCCAGCCAATGCCACCAATTCACACTGGTTGATGTTTTATATTTTGAGTAAGCTTGTTTTGAATAGAATATTTGTGTTGAAAGCGAGCATGCATATTTTAATGAATGCCACCCTCGTGATTCAATCTTGAACTATGCTACAGAACTATGTTGTTATAATATAATAGTATGAAAACAAATCTAACAAAATTTCTGTTTGTGGCTCTGTGAACCATTTTTGAAACATCTCTGTACTCTGTAGAATGTTCGCGTGAGAATGTTTATCATGCTGTGAAATTTGATCCCTTATTTGAAAATTTGAGCGCAAATTACTCTTACTCCAATGTCTACATCATTGTATTGGTGTTGCCTTTGGTTGGTATGACCTTTTTAGGTGGGAAGTGGATTGGTTCATTGTGCTTGTAGTTGGGGTGGATTACGTTGTCAAGTTGGAATGACTGGCTGTCTAAAGCCTAGAGTCATGCAAATAGTGTTTTAAAGTTTTAACATAGACTGAGCCTGATTGATATTCCTCAGAAAATTTTGTTTTGTTGTTTCCTGGGAAAGCTGTTTAAATAGCCAAACAATGCAACAACCTCCAGACTTTTATCATCGAATTCATCCTACTACAGTAAAATGTGGTGTGTAATTCGACTGAGTACTTTAGTGAAAGTTTTCTTTCCTCTGTCGTGAAAATTAGAAAAAACACGTGTTTGCAATTAATGTACGATACAAATACAGCCAACAGTGTAAGCATTACAGTTCTTCCAATCGACATAAGAATACTAAAATAGGCCTTACATCGATTATTAAACATTTTAGAGATTTTTGTTTGCAGAAATATTGGTTACTTCATGTCCTTGAACTTCAAGCTTTCTTGTTATTTTTGGAGATCTTTCTTGAAAAGTATTTCTAAAAGACGATCGAGTGCGTCGTTAGAATAAATAATTAGATCTGCTGTTTCTATGTGCAATTTTAGTATCTATTGAAACAAAGTAACTAATCTTTGAAAGCATTGGAGACATATCCCTCCTTTCTGGGGATGTGTTTTGTCCACTTCTTTTATACGTGTTTTGTTTTCCAATTCCAAACTGAGATTATGTTAGAAGAGTCTCTTTAAAGAGTTGTTTAAGTAAAACATGGCGAAGACTGAACAAAAGTATTGTATAAAGCATGACAAAAGGGGAAAATTTATTGATCTCTCTTTGATTATTAAAATGATTGTTCGTTTATAGTATTTGCTTATTGTTAAAAGACAAAAACTATTCTCGAAAATTATAAATTGCAAAATACAACCACAATCTGTTTATTTGACATCCCAATTTGGATTTCTTAGGATGGATACTTGAAATAATTTCTAGACTCGTAAGAGATTAAATGTTTTTTTGGAAAGCACAAAAAACTACAAGTAGTATGGGAAGCACTGAACCCAACTCTGATGCGACACATCTTCTTGATTGTTTATTACAATTATGCGTTATAACTAAAAAAGCTATTTTTACTTGTTAACTTGTCTTTTTATTGTTCTGTAAAAAAAGTTTTTTCATATTACATAAAAAACAGGTGACAACCTGTGTTTCGTACCGAAGAAGGTACCACGTATATTTTTGTGTAGAAGTATTTGACCTTTTCTGTACGGATATTTTTATTTATATATTTACATATTATGCTAAGATATCATTGTTCTTTTAAAACCATTCAATGTGACTTATTGATTTTAATAATTGTAAGTAGCTAAGCCTAAGTAGTTCATGAAACTTGTACGTCAGAGAATTTTTACTTTACATTCGTCACGTATCTATTTTTTATCCAATTTAAACCTATAACATTGTAATTCTCGCAAAACTATGTATTCTTGTGATTTACTGCTATAAAGTATGCAGTTGCCTTTTCCTCGTCGTTCAGTAGCATTTTACGAGTCTTTGGGTTGCATTCTCTTCAGTTGAGCACTCGTTTTTACAAAGCAATAAACCTTACTTGACTCTTGTATTTTAACCTAACTAACTTGTGTGTTGTTTTACTATTGCCTTATTGCTAGACTCGCTACTGACAGTCTCATTTTACCCCAGAAGCCATCTCAAGGCCGCTCAAGCCATATTGCACCCATGCCTTGCATTTTTACCTTTACCAATACTTGATCCATAAACTAAAATGACACATCATCATCCCATGGTTGAATCTTTCAAATTCAACAGTTGACTTATTCACTAATCAACCTGTCTTTTTGTATTCATAACAAAATGGATTTCTGAATTCAGAATGGAATTCTACTGACAATTAGTAAGAAACAAGAAACCGAATGGCATGTAAGCTGCCCATTTGTAGCTTTCTTGCTGGGAGCAGGCGGGCAAAATTGTTTCCCAGAATATATTATAGTTGACCTTTCTTTAACATATTTTCCAATGAGAAGAAACGTAGTATTGTTAAAATTTGTTAGAAGAACTTGATAGATTGCAAAAATTACTATTTTGGAAATTGGCTTATCAATAATAATAAATGTGTAGAAGAAAAGCAAGAGTGTGTTTGTGTGTGTATGTGTCTGTAAAGTAATACGTTTTCTCAGTAACATCCAATAAACGCACAGAATCTTTATGATTTCTTTATGACCCATTCAACATGTCTGCATCTATTTCATATGAGATACCTTTTCTATTCATTTTTTAGATATGATTACAGATAGTAAGCTCAAGGATAGGTAAAGATGTGCAGGACAATACGCAACTGACGTCAAGTAAAAAAGATCTTATGGCAAGCCTTAAAAAATGGAAACTACGTGATGAAAAACTTGTAGATGTACCATCACTTGAAAGGAGACAATTGAAGTTCTGGAGACTGAACAAGTCGAAAAGAAAGCAGCAAAAAAAAAATAATGGACGAAGTGGCCAACCAGGGGACAAGATGGAGAGAGCCAAGGAGGATAGAGCTAAGAACGAAGTAGCTGTGGAGGAGAGAGCCGAGAAGGCGTTGAACAGGATAGGGGGTGAAAAGCTGGAGGAATACAAGCATAGAGGAGCTGTGGAAAACTCTGCAGAGGATAAGGAAGTCAAGGCTTATGAATTCCAGGAGAAAGAGGGAAGAATCTGTATAATAGTCGTTGTATCTCTCTGTTCAATTTCTTTTCAGTGAGTAGAAGTCTGTCAATTGGAAAACGTCGGACTGCTTGTCGTAAATCCTAGTACTGGTGTAAGAAATCGAAATGTACAAAATATATAATACTCAGTGTTCTCAAATTTAATTTGTTACTTTTTTTACTGCTTACGCTTTACGCTAGTCGATCAGCTCGAACATGATTTTGTTTACGATTCTTTCGTTCTTTCCATTTTGGTATATGTGCCACTCCCAGTGTTTCTGTGTTAGGTATGGGTTTTTTGGTGGTTTGTTATAAGAAACGTGAGATGGAAGTGTTTAATTTTGTGATGATGAGATAATTTGGGATTTTGTGGGAGTTAAACTTGATTGAAGTGTAGTAGAAGGTGGAAGTGTAGTGGAGGTTTGATAATTATTGACATGATAATCTATAGATGAGTGAGTTTGGTTTGAAGTGTTTGATTAAGGTGTTGTTGAAGGATGCAAAGGAGGTTGAAATGAAGTTGGTTTGGCTGTAGTGGTAGGTGCAGATTTGGGTGGTTTGGTTGTGGTTGGAGTTTTAAATATAGTAGAAAAAGCTAACGTGGGGGATTAAAATGTGATTGGAGGTGGAAATGTGAGTAGTTTGTTTGTAGTGAAAGGTTGATATGGGGTTGCAGGTGGAAATGTGACTGGTTTATTGGTAGGTGTAATTGTGGATAATTCGTGTGTAGAGGGTTGAACTGTTGATGGCACGTGTGTAGGAGGTTGAAATGTGGATGGCAAACTAGTACTAGTTGCATGAGGTGCGGTGGAAGGTAAAATAATGGTGGGTTGTAGTGTCGGGTTGAATTGTAGTAGGTTGGACAGTAGGAGAAAGTTGAATTGTAGTTGATGTCAAAACAGGAGTCTGTGGTGGAGGTACAGTTGAGTTACAATAAATCAGTAATTCATTTGGTAACATTGTTATGAAAAGTTTGTGTGTGAGATCTATTGCCAGTTTTTTTTAGCAAGAACAAGAATCTTAACATAAAACCTCTTTAACCAAAAATGTCTCAATCATATAAAAAGAATTTTGCATAAGGTATGGGTTATGCATATTATAACTCTAGTGCAGTTACGAACATAATTGTAATTAAAAAGCAAGAAGTTGTGTAAGGTCAGACTTGGGTTCAGTGCTTCCCATACTTCTACTACACATTTTTTAGTTCTACGAAAAGCCAACAAATGAAATGATAAGATCGGTACCCTGCATGTTGTGATATCACAGAAAAGAATGAATGAAAGAAAGCAGCTAACTTCAGATTCTTTCTCTTTTTTGTCCAAGTGAGTTAAACGTTTTGCTACTGTATTTTATTTTATTATGCCATGATAGATAAATGCATATAAATGTAGTTATCTCCTATCAGACAAAATAAAGCAATTTTTGAAGGCTTAAGGCTTTCAACAAACCAATGGCCCCAAACATACTTCCAAACTCGTTAAAAAGTGGTTGGAGGATCAACCAACTCAATCAAGAAAATCTCTGGGGCGAGTTGGAACGCAATCGCAAACTCCGGGGAGAAAGGCACAAGAACGCCCAAGAAAGTTTGAAGATTCTGGATGAAGAGTGGGAGTCAATCCCGCAGGAGACAGCTTGTATACTCCATGTACAGGCAAATCGTAGCTGTCCTAGCAGCGAAGGGTGGTCATACGAAGCATGAATTTAGCTGTACTCGTGTTTTCGAACTTGACTGTCCACGCAAGTTTTAATTTGTTTTGTAAAAAAACCTGTCACTATTGAAAAATTGCAATTAGTTTGGACTAAGAATTAGTTCTTTTTATTAGCTAAGGATGCAGGCTTCATCAAATGTAAACCATAAAAATACATGACTGTGCGTTTTGGATTGGCAAGCTTTGAAACTAGAGCATTTTTTTCGTGTTTCATTTTACCCCGAGTGCATATATGCTACATACGTGTCACAGGGAAAATTACAAGGCACTCTAGTCATGCATATCCTTGAACCTAACATTACTTTTAAAAAAATAAAACACATATTTGTCGAATCAGGACGACATAACTAACTTCATTGTCTTTCAGATTGATTTTGGATTTGTAAGATTATGCGAACGTTTCTCTGGATATTTACAAAAAGGAATACACTCACGATAATTTGGCAGAATTACTTCAAGTTTTTTTAAAAATTTTATTACAACTCAGTGTTACCCAAACGGCCAGAAGCGATGTGTTCTTTGTATTTCTGTCAATTTAAAGATAATCTTGGAGTTAGGATTACAGTTGTAATGACTTAATAAAGGTAACGCGTAGACTCCGCTTTTGTGAAATAAGTTTCTTTTTGTTGTAGAAACAGATTAGAAACAATTGCAAAGTAAAATTGAAACATTAGACCATGATCTTTTGCATAGTTGGTTAAGTTGGATCGTATTGTTGAGCAAAAGCTTGCCTTCCACTCAACTTTCTCTGCTTCAGTAAAAAATACTGCTTTCCAAGTATCTCCTTTCGTTTAGCTTTTTATAAGCGCACCTGGATCTATTTTGATCATTTAGTAAAACCAAGTAGAAACGATTCCACGCAATGTTTTGTTCGGAAGATATTTTGCTACATTCGCCTTTTCTGGTTACTTTCGTCTTCGAAAAAGGTTCAGAGGCCTTGAAAGCATAAAGTTGCTTCTTTTACCACCTCGAGCAACGAAAAAGTTTTATCATCTCCGTACAGAAGTAATTAAAAAGTCTTGTTGCTGAGGAATGCATACATTTGTATTTGATTTTTTGTTTTTTTTGTAATTTTCAAAAAGTCGTAATATGTCATTTATTTTTTTGACTGTGGGTGACAAGCTTGCTTAAGAAATTTAGGATATTCATTTTAATCTTTGGAATCAAATATTTTTTACTTAACCGTACAATTGAACACTTCGAACTTGCAGAGTAAACGGCAGCGAAGTCAAGTAAGTAAAAAACAACTGTTCTGATAATTATTTTATATTTGTAACTTTGTATCTTGATTTAAATCTTATTTCACTATCCTTTTACTCCGAATATGCAAGTGAATTCCGCAGACTTCTTTCTTTCTGGGTAGATGATGTCAAGACGGAAAACGAATTAAGGAAAGTGACTTGTGGGATTTTATCAAGATGTTTCGCTTATTTCAAAAATATTAGCTATCAGTTCACGGCATCATGTGGAGTGGAGACCTTTTGGATTGGACTCTAAATCAGGAAGTCCAAACTCATAAATAAACATTGTAGTTGGATAATAATGAGAGAGAGAGAGGAGTCAAAAGTTACCGATTGATATAGAAGAATATGTCACCCGTCCAAATGCGTAGTCACTTTAAATTATAAATTGATTTAAATTGTTAAATTATAATAAGATTATTCCTACTTCCCGCGAAAATAACTAGCGTTAGTTAATGGGGAAATGGATCTTATGTTATGAAATGTTTATCGAAAGTGAAGAAAGCAAACTATACTCGTAATGAGTCCACACTCCACGCCGATGGAATGATGCAAACTTTTGTGCGAAAGTTAGAGACAGATGACAACTTTTTTCAGTTTCATGAAAATTGGACTGGATAAAATGTAGTCAATAGAATTTTCAAACGCTCCAAGATAAGAAAATTTATTCAATGCTCTTTTAAAGCTTATACATGTTGTATGTAACATTCATGAAAAAACTGTTTTGAATGGATGACTGGTAAAAATTTACTTTGGACTTCGTTTCAAATATTCAACGACAAAAAATCAGAAAAACTTGATATATTTTGAAGAAATGACGGGGTATAAATATATATATGCATTTTCGGGCTAACTGTAAGATTGAAAAATGCACCATAACATAATGCATGCAACATTCACAACCCTCTGGAAAAAATATCTAAAAGAAAAAGTAAATCTTTTCCTAAAAGAAATGTACAAATTTTCTAGCAAAACTGTTTGTCATTATCGATCAGATTTCTATACGGCTATATCTTTTACTGTTGAGTTACTTGATTTCTTTCAGTTATATAATACTTTCAGAAAAAATAATGTGCATTCGCACTATACCTTCCATAAATTATTTGTGAGGACAGTTATAGATGCTCGAAATCCAAATCGAATATACGAATATATTTTCAGAAATTTTCACTTTGTGAAGTATCCTTTTTTCGGTATTAAATATTTATTTCGGTGGATGTACTACAGACGTGAAAAAGATTTACTTTTTGTGATTTACTCTATCAAAATCACTTTTTTGTAGTGTAGCTACAGGGTTAACTGAATATGAAGACATGAACATCCAAGTTTACTGCTTCTGACAGGAAATATCACTTTTCTCTATATGTCCCGATGGATTGCTTTAAACTAAGAAAGCACAATACAAATGCAGTTTCGATTTATTTATCCAGACAGGGAAAAAAATACATTACATGTCCCAATACCCGATCACAATGAAAATAAAAAGCAAAGTTTTGATGGTCGTGGCGTCATTACTTTGAAGAGACTATCGAACTGACATTGACAATGGGGAAAAATGCAGCGTACCGATTTCTCTTGTCATTCATTTTGGTGTATTCTTGTTTGAATGTATTCAGAATCCAACAAAAATAATACTTCACATGCATATATTGCTGTTTTTTAAATAATAAATGAGTAAAGGAAAGAAAAAATGTATTATTCAAAATTACGGAGTACTTACCAGGAAATGACGGACCTGGTCAGACGACTAGAGGTATGACAAATTATGAAAAATGTGGGGATTCGTACGCTGATGAGAAATATAATAACCAAAATCCCGAATAGGGCCTTTTGAAATTAAGGTCAACGATTTAATGTAGCGTTATTGTAATGGGCCCTCTTAAGACGTCTTACTTTACATTGAAGGTGGTCAACTTCGCTTCTTCCTCATAATTTCAAAAGGCCTCATTCGGGATTTGAGTTTGTATATTTGTCATCAGCGTACCAAAATCTATATTTTTCATAATTTTTCGCTTTGCGGACGGTCGGACGAAGGACGGACTTCAAAATCTGATGGATATTATATATTCCTGTGCGTAGATAATTACGAGTTCAAGTTCAGATGTTAAAGTTATGTTAAAGCTTGCAGCATTTTGAAGCGCCTGAGTTAATGAAGTGAAAGTAATAAATTGTAAATTTACACTCCCCCATGTTTCTATCTTTTTCCATCTCAAAGGCGCAAGACGCATGTGCATTCAATCTAAATGGTAAAACACTTTCAGTTTCGAAATATGAAGCAAACTGATTTGATAAAATCCATTTCCATTAAATCCCATTAGTTTCTCTCCGTAAAAGTAACTTTCCTAACGAATTAAGGTTTCCTTATTCAATTTATTAATCCCTGTCTCTACGTTGCCTCATAGCAAGAAGATATACAAGAAATATACTATATTCTAAATATACCTATGGTTACCTTCTCTTCGCTGTTAGCATTTTAGTGGGTGGAAGTCTAAACTTCTTTTAAACTAAAGAGTTACAAAAATTCTGAACAAAATCTGCCGCTTACATGAAACTTAATAAGAGTTTCCACTCCTCTTATTGATATGTGTCGTAAATTAGCTCGTCTTTCAATCCCACAAAGCCAAGAAATAACATTTCAATTTAGAATTGTAGACAGTGTAACCTTTATCGAGACCAAGACGTATATCGTCTAAAGATGTTCCGCCCTATTTACCAAGATCACATCCAAATTATGTACATAAAATGAAAATGTTGGTTCTTTCAAATTGTACACTTCAATAAATTGAAATGAATGGTTAGGAAAATAAATTATTGTTCAATGCACTTGCCAACAACAAATTTGAAATCTAAATCAGACTTCATATGAGTATGTCGCTTTTTTATGCAAATCGAATACTCTAGCTATAAACTCAAGACATCAATATACAAAATAAATGGTACAAGGGCATTTTGATGAGTTCTTCAGATACAGCTTAGCAATTTCATGAAAGTAAGTGTAGTACTAGTACGACGTTAAATAAATCATTCATTCTTCGGAGTCATCCTTAGTCTGGGTTTCCTAGATTTAGGAATTTTTGCCATTTGAGTATGTTTACATAACACAAGAGTGTAACAAATTTAAGTAGAACAAGTTTTATTCACTTAATTTTCTAAAACATAATCAATTTTTATATCCTTGAAATTAGTTTATTGAACTAGTACACCAGTGCCTACATTTGCAGAGGCTTGTGTGTGTCAATCGTCAGTCAGAATTACTCTTGCAAATTAAGAAGAATAAGAATTTGCGCATTTTGTGATCATTAAAATTATTCAAATAACCATAGTAAAAGCTTATTGGAGCATTATTTTACAAATGGTTTATGAGACTTCACGAAGTACAAATTATTCTAGCATTAAGGCTACCGTTCAAATTGTATTCCATCACAACTAAGTAGCATAACGACAATTTTTCCTGGAATTTTGAGGTGG
>JAQIWN010002478.1:0-15706 GCA_034699025.1 Entomobrya cf. arborea Gr-Col-00668 | reverse complement strand
CTTCAGAGAATGCTCACCCAACTAGATTCATGCAGTGTCGGAATCGGTATTCCTGGTGTATACAATTTGAACTACAGTTTTACATCACAGGTTCAATAACCCTAATACGAAAAATGAATAAAAAGGAGTGTAAAGCTAATATTTTTTTAATTTTCAGATGCTTGCTTTAGGTATTACCCTGTTTGTCATAAGTTTCGACAGTTGAATGGGTCCTGCATTGTGGGTCACTAGCGTTTAATGCTGGTAGTAGTCTTTGTGGATTGGGAAGTTTCTTAAAGACTGGAGTATCATGGAAACCCATCTAAAATCTATAAAAAATCTAGAAGAAAGATGTGAACTTGAACTATATTTTAGTTAAATTTTATTTTAAACTAGCAACAGTTTGTCTAAAGCAAATTAGTTGGTGATATGATCAAATTTGTGAAATAGTAATGTAAGATTTTTTGATCAGTTGTATTTAGTACAAATGCATATAATTTGTTATGATATTATCAACTATATATTATTATATACAACATGATCAATAGTTCCCTCCTGAATGTTCTGTTTATACAACAAAGGCGTTGAACGCCATAGTGACCCGGAGATAAAATTGCCAGAGCGAACTCGTCTGAGCTGTTCTCCAGCGTACCCCTGAGGAAGCTTGGAAAGAACAGTTATTTGAGCACTCGCTACAGCTCAAACTTGATTTAGCAGTGATTATTTATCGTGCTAAAATCGTTGACCCAAAATCAGTTTGAGTCATGACTACGTTTCAAGAGTCGATTTCTAGCCTACATTATTTATGCCACTATAGCGTCAGTTCGAGCTTCGCTAAAGTTAGAACACTCTAGCATATATTGTTATTACCAGGCTAAGTCATCCAGTTATTATAGCAGTGGGCATAAAATATCCTCAGATTTTATTGGTTATTTCAATTTTTCCGTCAAAAATCTCATTTGGAAAACAGATAGCATAGTTCAACACCAATTCTGTCAATGAGATGTTTAATTATAATCCAGAAAGAAACAAAAATAGAGCCACTTCCTTCCCAATGTGCCATTTGCATTGCAACATTTAAGGAGTAGGCATGTGGATAAGAAGGGAAGCAATGATAAATTAGTTTGTCAGTTTTGTGGAAATGAGATGCTGAGTGTAAGTTTTGGGCAGCGTGAAAAAAATAATTGTGATTTTATTAAAATTTGTGGGAGAGGACATTAAGTTGAGATGTGGGGCGAGATTTAAGGTAAAGGCGCATTGGCAGAGGCATTTGAGTTTGGGGTGTTGTCAAGGGAGAACGGGGTCGAGAAGGGAGAGAAGATTCAAGTTTGTTGTTGCTAAGGAAAAGTCATTCGAGTGCTTCAAATTTTATTTTAAGGAAAAAGTTTATATAAAACATTTATAAAATTATTGCTACTTTATTTTTGTAAGGAAAAAAACGAGTAAACCTCATGTCTGGCTGGCTGCCCTAAATTGATTTAGTTTGAGTAATCTGATAATACACAATGCAAATATTTGCACAAACATGTATAATAACCATTGTCCATTGCCTCAAAATTGCAATTAGGTCATTTGTTTGTCGTCAATGTTTTTTTATTTACCTTGTGCAAATACACTTTTTTCCTGTTCAACAGTTATATAACTTATGCGTAGAGGTTTTCACACAAACCGACAAACTTATATAACCACTTGTGTCAAAAGTCGGCCCAGCCGAGTAGCATGTATACATTATCAAAATATAAAAAAAATATATCAAAAATTGTTCATTGTATAAATTCAAATATACAATCTACAAACATGTAAATATAATATCTAGGAAAAACGGATCATTTCTTCGTGTTGTTTATTTTTTTTAATCATTTTGTTGTCATTTCGTGTAAAAACCTCTACGTATAATAATTGAGTCAGTTTACTTGTCGTACTACTGTAAACCATATTGAATTTAATGTCCAATGTAAGGTTTAATGTTTGCATCAAACAGGCACTATTATAAGACATAATTTGTTGGAAATTTTCCTTCCCTGCAATCACTTCATTGAGCTTATCACACAAATTAGTTTTTTGTATCGTAGACATGTTAATCTGGCCGGACGGTCAATTCTGTCTCTGCGTCAAGTATTATTTATATAAGGTGGGGATTTCAGGTAAATTGCAATATTTGTGTTGAGGAAACGGCTGAGGTAAAATAATTGACATCATCCTTAAAAATGGATCGCATTACTCATATTATATTGCAAAACCTACTTATGCTGTTTTAAAAATAATGAACCGAAAAATTATAATATCTTAGAAGCATAGAAAACATATAATTGTTATTAAGCCTATTCCTAAAAACCCAATTATTAAATTTTCTCAGTCCATGAACCCTATCAAAAATTCAATCAATCTAGAATTTCAGTAATGATTCAGTTTGTAGATTTGGCCGAACACTCTTTAATTTTTCAATTTAAAAGATAAATTGACAATCCACCGCTATAATTGACTTCAATTTTTTCATCTCAGTAAATTTTGTTAACTAGCTAAATTGGGTGAATTCGAATAAAATATATTTTGGTCAAAAATCAATTCTTAAAATGATTTCATAAAATTAAATATAGTGCACATGTTTCTTAAACTACTTGCTAAAGGTTAACTTGGATTTAATACAATTTTAGCTGAATTAAAATTACTTGATTCACTTCAAGTAGAATTTAAAATATTTAAGTTGCAAGCTAGGATTTTGGTGAATCGTTATCCCAAAAAAAAGAGTTTATCTGCTTTCAGTATAAGTTACCCTCTATGCATGTAATACCAATCAAATAAGACTAATTTATTAGGTATGGTTCGTTTTCAAAAGCTTATATTAAAGTGTAATTTTAGGCCAGTCAATTAACATCACATTAACACTAGATATTTGGCTAAAATAAAGTTTTCAATGTTGCGTCAACGCATAAAGGAGTTCTCTAAATAATCCCGCTCCCTTACAATCATTTTATAAATATGCTTTTAGGCTATTTATGTTGGCTCCTTGCATCTAAAACACCCTTTGTAGGCGATGAATGGGTGTTTTGTACAATCGCATATTAAATGAGTCATAATTTTTATTGAAAAAAAGAAAGTTTTGTTTCGTTTGATAAGAAATATGAATCATTTTAAGAGTATGCAAACATGAGCTATTGCATATAAAAAGCACAAGAATTCTTTAGGCGTGTGTCCATTACACTTTTTGTGTTTGACTTGAATTTTGTTCTTTGCGTTTTTAACATTTCATGTATTGTATTTACTGGTGTCGTGACTGTGTTCTCTAAATAGAAAGTTGGCTTAAAACCAACTTAACTTTCTACAAGGTAGTTTTTCAAGGTTAATCTGTCGTAATTGTTTATGAAGGCTTATTATAACTTTGTATAAAAGTTTTTGCCTTAATAAATATTTTTAACTCTTATAAGCAGCCTACAGGTTACTGGATCTTCCAGCTTTGGTGACAAGGGTTACGCCTGTCTAATAAATTGGAAAGGATGAGCCGTTCGCATTCCGAGCCAAGTAAAATCCATATATTTTTGACATAATTACTTTCAAATAAAAAACAACTCTCTTTAGTTACATTAACAAATTAAAACTTTTCTAGTGGACGTAGACGCACCCAATGACGTTTACATTGACCCAGAACCAGATCCTAACTTTAATGATGCACTTATCCACATATTATTGCCGAAGCGAACACCCGACCATCAACAACTTAACTTGGAACAAATCGACAAGTTCTTACTGTGCTTATTTACCAAGTCAATAAAAGGACTTCTAACTGAAGTTCCCACTCCCCAGCTTACTCCAATAGTACTCAAAACAGTACTCTGCTCATAAAGAAGCACTTGGACCAATCAATTTCCTTGACCACTTTTCGTACTTCGCTGCCCTCTGAAATAATTATGTCTAACGTTTTTGGAGCCCATTTCATGACAATTCCGGAAACAATGGAAACCATACAAAATATTGGCATGCTGACATCTCCCTCATTTGCTAAGCAACTTTACGAGCTTGCCACAGAAGATGTGGATATTTCTCTCGAGAAAACTGGAAAGAACGGAAACACATATAAGGACACCAGAGACGTGGCAGACCCAAAACTTGTTTCTGACTGGATTGTTGGGCTACTCACACCTCAAAATCCTTCCACAGAAAACGTTAATATGCTCAAGTCTTCCCAATTTCAAAAGAAATTTCGAGATCATATTTCTTTTCATGGGCCAAAAGGGTCAGCAAAATTTGTTCCATTTCGGCGTTCTGGAATATTTATGGCACTTAAAGGAACTCTCCAACTTCAGCTACTAGAAACAATGAACTCCGAGAAAGAAGCCAGATGGGTATACAAAATAATCATGCTTCGTATTCTGACAGAAATAGCAAGCCGATTCCCCATTAGAGATAGCATTTCTATGGACACTGCCGCACAAATTTTGGCAAAACTAGGGAAACGAGTACAAAAGCTGGTCAAAACCTTCGATAAATCGTCTACTGTACCTGATTACATAACCAGTTTGAAAACGTCATGTCTCAAAAGGGTACACTCCACAGTAAACCGCCTGACTGCAGATATGACCACCACTTGGAAGAAAGTTCACAGTTCCCCTAATCCTTCACAAGTAACGTCTCAATTTCAGCATGACCCAATTGATTTACACTATCAAATCCCCAACTTGAACAACTTTATTGCTAACCTGAATACCTGCCTTGCCAGAAGTCCAACACGTACTAAAGCAGTAAAAGAGTCTGAGGTTTTTGCAAGATATACCAACACAGATCACATTTTGGCAGCGAGAAATACACACATGTCATCCGAATTTGTTTGGGTAAATGACACCGAGAACTTTGTAAAGTATCACTGTAATGATGAGAATACTACATCTGCCCAGCTTACTCAAATCTTGTCATTGTATTTTACAAAAGCCAAGTCCCATTATGGCGATGATCCTCTCGGAAAAAGTCAGATTTATTTGGTTTCATTAAAAGGACTCGAATTTCTGGACAAAATTGCAACAATCGAGTATCCACTTTTGTTAAAATATGCGCCAGAGGTGAATATGAAGTTATTTGACCATCTATTGTTGCCTTTTAAGAGGGACATGGATCTTCTAGACAAGTTGCTAATTTACTTCAAAAATCGAATGGAGAAAGCAGAATTTCCGGGTATAGAACACAAAACTTCAGTAAGTACAGAAACATTTTCTGTATGCTACGCTCAGCAATGTATGGAAATGCAAATGCTTTGGAACCAAATTGTGACTGATACTCAAGCATCAGTCAAGCAGAAATCCAAAGAAGTAAAGACGAAAAAAGAAGAATGTGAGGCTTTGAAATTGTCAATTCATAACCTTACTCACACTTGCGAAGAAAGGCAGCAGAGTTTGGAGACTGCAGGAACAGCAGCAAAACTCAGACGGATTGAAATCAAATGTGAAAAATGTGAGTTGGTTAATAAATTGGAAAAGACTCGAAAATCTGTAACAAATTACCGAAAACCACTTCCCGACAACGAAAACAACCAATGGGCTATCCTATCATATTTGAGCTTTTGATTCCTCAAAATTTTGCAATATTTCGGGATTCCTTGGCACAAATCAAGTACACAATTTGGAGCGACTTGATTTTCAATGGTGATCATAATGATAAGTATAGCTTTTGGAAAGAAAATATTGGAATGGCCAACTACAAAAGTCTCAATGCTGAGTTTCCAATCCAAATTCTGTTGTGTAGTCCTACAGATCATTACAGAACAGCAGAATCTCTGGATGTGATTAATAACGAGCCTGAAGATTACATAATTGATAATGGGCTGGGATGTGCTTATTATTACACGAGAAGTCAAGATAAGAAAAATGAGTCCATTGTTTCTGATTGCACTTTTAATCTGCTTGATACTTGTAACCATGAACCTTATTCAGGTTCTAATTTGCAAGTTACCTTGGAATCCACAAAACACACACAAAACAGCATTTTGGCAAGACAAGTTGAATGTCACCAGCAAATAAGATTAGAAGAGTTTATCGCTTTTGGAAGCTTACGTGCTGGACATCGTATCCAAATGAGAAATTTATACCAGGCTATATACAATGGATTTTTGTCTCTTGAACGGGAATCTGTATTGGCACTAATTTTACAAACAATTTGGCAAGTGGGACCTCGGAATGAGAAAACTAATCAATGGGAATCTCATTTTGACTTTTTTGGAAGGGATACCAAATTTGCGGAAGAATTTTTGGACATGTTGAATAAGCTTGTGAAAACTAATGAAGCAAATTACAGCAACCCATTAGCTGCCCTAGTTGCTATTGTAATCACCAGACGAATTGGAGATTTAAACGAAGCCTTAACAGAAAAATGTTATGGTTTATTGAAAAGTTGGAGAATTATCATGTCCAATTGGATTGATAAAATTGAAAATGCTATTGATAAACCGGAAAGAGTGTTGGCCGATGAAGGCGTCCTTTCTTTGAGAAAAAATCTGTTTGAAGTTGTCCTCTGTTCTATGCTATCTTATGGCGTATATGGAAATGAAAAAACCACAACGGTTGCTAGAGACCAGGATGATATAGTCTTCTGGTTTAATACGCTGTATCTATGGAATCAGTTCGAAGATCAGCCAGTCGAAACTTCACATTTTTTCAAGCTTCTTCAAAGTTTTGTAAAAACTATACCACTTCGACTTAATTTAGAGGTGCAGTTAGCATCTAGAGATAATTTGTTGATGGAAACTTCCTTAAGACAATTTATCTCCAAAACATGGAACAAAGCGATGGAATATACATTTACCAAATGGTATATGCCATTTCAAAACAACAACAAAAAGAGTCTTGTGCTTGTTGAGTATACAAAAACAGATCCTGAAACTAGGCAACCTGTAACTTTTATGATAAGCTTTGATTTCATTCGGGGACGATTTCTAGTCAATGGCTTTTGTCAGTCAAACTTACCGTTAGACGTGAAGGATCACAAATTATTCCAACTTTATTTCAAGAATGCTACAAATCTAAGGACTTTAAGAGAAAATGACAGACTCACAAGAACAACAGTTCCGTATTATGGGCGACACTATGAATTTCATCAATCTGAGGTGTCCCTCCTTATAAAAGAGATTCAAGAAGATGACTCCACCCCAAACTTAGTTTTGTTGGACCCTGAAATATTTTCGGGTGTTCTCTCAAAATACTTTATTGAAAACTATACTCACTGGCTGGACCCCACAAAATTATGCATATATTTTCGACCAAGTACTATAATAAGTGACGTAACTAATCACCCACATGATTATACTTTAAAACATGTGACTCCCAACCAAATCGCAGCATGGATACTTTTTGATGAGAAGGCCAAATCAAATGTGCTAACCATCCATTCCACTGGGTTCGAAAATGTGACAAAAGCTCTAAAGCGTTTGGAGCTGGCAGACCACATAATCGTCACTTATCAAAAAGAAAATTTTACTACTACAGCTACACTGAGAAGATACAATCTTCGATTTATCACAACCATGGTCAATGATACAGGATACCTGGAAAGTGTTGAATATCCGGGCTTTCATGTGTCTAGTAATCAAAACAGTCTTGGTACCCTTATAGGACTGCGTCAAGGCTTGCTAATGGAAAATGGTGAAAAAATGATCGTTCTTATGCCACATTCCTCTATTCAGTATTCCATTGGAATATATCATCAAAACTGCGATATAAAATTGTCCCAAAATCTACGCCAGCCTCCCTGTTTCGTTTATGAAGTTGATAATGTTCTAAAAAGACTGAAAGCTCATAATAGTAAATCAGCTTGGTTGTATTTGGCTGCCTTGCATGCTGCCACGTCGTCATCGTTTTGTCCCGATCCACTTACGGAGGTCACTGGTACGGAAATGGCTATAAATATTTTACAGTCAGCGTGTGTTTGGTCATGTTCCCCATACGATCAAGAGTCCCTGAAAACGTTAAGCTTTATCAAATATTTGTCTCCAAAGAGAACATGGTATGGACATGACACCTCATACAAGAGAGATGCAGAAGATAAAGGATCAATGGAAACTACAGAATGGCCACAAGGTTTACCATCAATGGTTGCCTATGACGGGTATGCGATTATTGTTGACAAGTTATTTGAAGACAGCAATAAGCTGAAAATGCTTTATGAAAATGACAAGCCTAAGAATGCCCCAGAAGAATCCAAGGAACTTTTTTCGGAACGACTTCGTCTCCATGGCTACTTGAGGTCATTGGTGGCGTATAATTCAACAGCCATTGTGGAATATCCTAGATATTTTACTTGTTCTCAAAATGCCCTTGTAAAAGAAATGGATAAAAAACGTTTTCTTACCAAAAGAGCGTCGTCTGACAACCAAAACATTTCGAATATGCAACTCGTGTCGCATGCAAGTTTCATCAAATCAATGGGAGTGTTCAAGAAATACGCCATGTTTAAGAAAGATAACTTGTCAAACTTTTTACTTACGAGGGGACCCTTAGCAGAAAACTATCCACCAATATCTTTTGATCTTTCAAAATTTCAAGATCTGTTCTTCTTAGACTTCCGGTTCAACTGGCTTCGGCTTTATACAATGGCCTGTTTGTGTGAAACCGCAGAGGATTTTCATTTTTACGGAATAATATTATCGGCGTTAGCTTATCGAGGATGGTCAATAGAGCAGTTGGCTAACCTGCATTGCATTTCTCTTTCCAAGGGATTTCCCACTGTACCCTGGTACTTAACATACCAATCTGTGAGAAGTACTTATTATACTTGCCCTGCCGAAAATGACTACGAAGTCTCTACTGTCCAGAAAATTTTATTCAAAAATGCAAAACCATTTGCTGCCCTTGAAATTCCAGAAGCTCCAACCGAGCCAATCAGATATTATTTTTCTTCTGTTGATTACCAGAAACTTTATAGCCAATATAATGAAGCTAAACAAAAGTACGACAGTGACCTAATGGAGTATCAAAACCAGAAAAAAGCTTTTGAACTACAAATCCAGAACAGTTGCAAAGCTGTTAGTACTCAATTAAAAACCAAATTTTGGCCATGTGCAAGTATTTCCATGAACACCCTTTCGAATATGCTTGAAAGCCAGAATTTCAAGTTGGAACAGGCCGTTACAGAGATCAACGAAAAATTAATAATTTGGTTTATAAATCGTGAGCTCAAATTATTTGTGGATATCGTCCAAAATAAACTGAACCAAATTTGGAATGATTTGGATCTATCGGAGGCAGAAGTTCCTTTACCACTTCTCTTACAAAAGTCCAATACTCTATCCTTTGGAGAAAGTAGAGACTTGGAAAATGAAAACGTTTTGTTAAAACTGGAACGTTTTTTGGACGATAGTCAAGCTGCCAGTCGAGAACAGTGTATTGAAATATTTCAAAGTGGATATCTAGAGGAGTTGAAAAACGTTCAAGACTTGTCGTTTCAAAGAGACCTTGTTAAAGAAAAAATTAAGAAAATAATGGAAGATTTCATTCACATGCTAACAAGCACATTTCACAGCAAAATACTTTATCGCACAGCAATTACCCCTAGGCTTTCCCCATTTTATATTCTAAAACATTTGGTTAAATTGGACGGAGTAATGGATCGATCAAGTCTTGTATTTTCCTATGCCGGTGCACTTGGTGTACTTTGGACCCATCTAAAACGACTAAACAGATGCATTCGATGCCAAAACGAAAATGACCTTCAAAAAGAAAAGGATAACATTGGTCATTCAAATTGGAGCCCTATCGATCATCCTAAATGGCTTCTCCTAGAACTGGAACTAGACATCATAATTCGTCCAATTCAAGTGGATGTTGCCAAACAAATGATAAAAATGCCAAATGGGTCCAATGGAGTAACTCAACTAAACATGGGGGAAGGCAAGACCTCTGTAATTGTTCCCATGCTTTGTGCTACCCTAGCACAGAAGAAGAGCCAACTTTGTCGAGTAACCGTTCTGAGCTCCATGTTCAAAATGAATTTAAAAAGCTTAACGTTTTCCATTGGAGGTCTCCTCAACAAAAGAGTTTACACGGTACCTTGTCGCCGTGACATGTTATTTGATTATGCATGTGTGGAACAAATTGAACAGACTTATCATGAATGTTGGGATAATGAAGGTGTGCTCCTGACACTACCCGAATATCGGCTATCCTTTCGACTACTCGCATATGACAAAATGTACAAAAAAGAATGGTGTTTGGGTCAAAAGATGCTACAAGTCGAAAATTTTCTGAGACAATATGCAAGGGATGTACTAGACGAGAGTGACGAGCTATTCAGTGTGAAATATCAGTTGGTTTACACCATCGGGGAACAAATTCCCACTGATGGGGGAGATCTGAGATGGCTCACTTGTCAGAAAATTTTAGACATCATTCCAAAAGTTGGCCAGAAACTCCTCCAAAAATATGGTTCCGAAATGCTGGAATTCGACACAGAATCCCAGAAAAAAAGTCCACATAAATTTTCAACATTTCGTTTGATTGGAAACACGACTGACTTTTTGAACAAGTTTCAAAATCAAGTAGCTGACGTTCTACTGTCAGAAATGATGATTTCTGATAATGACAAACAAATTGTTAAAAGATTCATCACAGAAGATCAAGTAAGTGAAAAGGATCATAAGCAAGTTACAACTAAAATGTTTGCCAACGACAACCCTGAAATTTTGAACAAAATACTTCAATATTCTGGATATCTTCGACGAGGTGTTTTAGTACTTGCCTTAGGAAAACGTTGGAGAGTTGAATATGGCGTGAACCCAAAATCCAATTCGTCTCGTCTAATGGCAATACCATTCAAGGCAAAGGATGTTGCAGCAGAAAAAACCGAGTTTGGTCATCCCGATCTTGCCATTATTTTAACTCATCTTAACTACTACTACTCTGGTTTGACTAACAAACAGTTACAAGATGTTTTTCAGATTTTAAAAGATAAGCAGCCTCCAGACGCATAATTCAATGAAAACAGATAACTTGACTGTTCTAATTGATGCTGGTGCACTGATGTTGGAATGTAGTAACGAACAAGTTGCTTGTCTTTGGTTGGAAATAAATCCAAATATTGAGGCTGCAATTTATTTCAGCGAAAACAACGAGCTTCTTGTAAAAACCAGAGGAGATCATAAAAATGGACAAGGCACTGCATTTGAGGTGTCTCCATATCAAAGTCGTTTGGATAAATGTGGGGTATTTTTAGACGACCAGCATACTAGAGGCACTGACCTTAAATTTCCTGTGGGCTCAAAAGCTTGTGTGACAGTAGCGACAAGAATGAAAAGGGACAAGTTAATACAAGCTTGTATGAGAATGAGAAAGTTAGGCGATGGTCACTCGGTGACGTTTTACCTTTCCCATGAAGCTAGGAGCAAGATTATTGGAGATAGAATAACTACAGAAAAAGTTCTAGATTGGGTTTGTCAAAACACAAAAGAAAGTAATGAGGATGGGATAGTTTTTTGGGCTTTAGCTGGAAAAAATTATGCACAGAGGCTAACAGCAGAAGATCACTTTCATTATCCTGATTATAAGAACCCGTATCAAAAGACGTGGGAAGACGAATCAGCTTTGAAGAGTGAATTATCCACTTTGGCGAATCACAGTGTAGATGATGAAATAGTCAAACTGATGGATATGTATGGACAACATACAAAAATGGATTTGTTAATCGAACTTGTTCAAAATTGGTTTGACTCTGCGAAAAGAAAGCTGAAAAAAGGAAAACGCCAAATAGACCCATTTGTCTTGAGACACTTTGATAAAATTCGTGACCAAATTGCTGATCGAAACTTAGAAATAGTTCCGAATAGAATGAGTTTGTCTACAAGAACTGGTAGCACGATGGAGGAAGAGCAGGAGAAAGAGTTGGAGTTTGAAATGGAAGAGGAACGGAAGATTGAAAGACCTCCAGGAGCAGTTCCGGCTAAACATCACTTACATGAGAATGTGACAAAATTGGTACAACAAAAAGGTAAAATTTCAGCGGATGATGAGGGATTTTTGAAAATTCCTTATATTTTTGAAAACACAACTTTTTGGAGCCAAGTACAACCAGATTTTTGGAAAGGAAATGTTTTCGCAACGAAAGACTTTTGTTCTACAATTAAAACAGATTCCCATACGGACGATTATTTACGACCAGTCCAGTTTGTGATTTCAGTTAAAAAATCGACATCTACAATACAGTGGCTTGCTATTAGCCCTTACGAGGCAAATGAGCTGTTGCCATTTTTTCGCAGTACTAAAAATACCAAATGTAAACTTCACATGTTTTCTGCAAGATGTTCTGAGAAACAGGATTTGTTATTGAATAACCACCGTCTTCAACTTCCATCTTCCACAGACTTAATAGACAGAGATCAAGAATTGACGTCATTACTCCTCGCATCTGGAAACCTTTATTTCGAAAGCATGGAAGAACAAAAGGCGTTTACTACTTATCTAAGTCTTTTTCCGAAGCCTTGGACAAATTCCGTAAAGTCCGCATTTCAGAAGGGTTGGATTACAAAATCTGGATTTTGGTTGCCTCAGTTTCGGTCATCTTTTTCACCAGATCAACAAAATGGGTTTCAAGAGGATCCAACAGGACTGGTTAAGAAGATTTTGGAGTGCAGACATTCCTCTCTCAGTGAAGTTTCACATTTACTGCAGCTTTTAACTGAGAAACATTACGTTAACATATAATATACATTTTACTTTTATTCTTAACAATCAGGATTTTTTCCCAATAAACAAAATATCTAAATTTTTAAACACTTTTAAAAAGCATACTTTAAAGAATAAAGGGAAAATAAAGATACCGTATCAAATTATATGTTCTGATAATATTTTAGAACATATTTGCAGACATACTAGTACACCAATGAAATTATTCATTTATTACGAAACTATATTTACTCAATAAAAATTTATCTGATTTTTGCTTCACGAAAAACTGAGTAATGTACAGATTCGTGATGTCATGTGAAGCTTGTATATCTATCTAAATATCACTTTAAAGCATAAAAATATTATAAGGTATTTTCTTATCAGTTTTATGGTCATGGTCTAGATGAATTGGCAATTAAACAAGAAATGAATAGTACTTATTTCTTACAAAATTTCCAAATTGAGCACATCCTCAATTTCCATTTCCAGCAAATTACAGGGATGAACTTCCGTTACGTTTCCAGTTATATTAGCACTTATGTCAAAAATCATTTTGGATATTGGCTTTTCCATAACACCAAATATTATATTGCTATTATCCCACTCAAACGATAGGTCACCTTGATTAGTAGTCGAGCTACCTATAAAATAGCTCTTGACATTATCTGGAATATTTTTTTCACCTGCTACAGCTAAATTGTCGCTAGGTGCTGATATGGAGTAACAGCCACCGTAATCCAAAAAAAAAAACATAATAGTCACCAAATTCCTGTAAACATTTTAAGCTTTGGATTTAATTTTAAAAAAAATATTGTAACCGATAACTAAAATATTACCGCACAAATACTACAAGAAACGACCCAAGTGTCTTTGTTGATTTCATTCCCAATCGTGTAATATACAAGGTCGTCTTTCAGAACGGAATACTTAATCACTTGATTGTACATTTAATAAATTTAATAGATTGATTAATATTACTTATTCAACCATGAATAATATTTACTTTTGGAATGTAACTTACGTAACATGAGTGTGGAAGTCGAGATTTTAATACAGGTAATAGTATTTGTGGTTTGGGTAGTTTTTGAAAAAACTGGAATATTCTGACATCCCATTTTGCTAAATTATACATTATTCTTTAAATGAAGACGAGCCAATTAAATGATGACGAAAAATGTGGAAACTTGTCAAAATAAAATCAGCTGCTGTTGTGCTATGATCAAATGCAAAGCAGTCATAGTCTAGATGATTGGTTATTTGCTCATCGTCAGTCGTATACTATATACTTGCTATTGAAGATTATTTTTATGATATTATATTGATATTTATTCTACTTTATGTACACATTTTAATCTTCAAACCTGAAACAAAATTTATGGCCTAATACATATTTTATTGTGTACTCAAGGTAATAAATTACCAATTACATGAACAAATTAAATAAACTTATTATATTCAGTGATTTTTAATTTTAATTTATTACTTGTCTAAAACCAATTTCTTAATAAACACACCATAAGTTACTGCAGCAACTTTTAAACCTAACTTGTTAAAAAACTTAATACCACCCGGATTCTGATGTTCGACAGTAAGACAAGGAACACATCCATCTTTTGCATATTCTTTAAAAGTATAATTCATTGCTAGCTTTGCATATCCATTTTTTCTGTATTCTGGAAGACAGTACAAACCAGATAGAAAGCCATTCGATGCAATGTAAACTCCACAAACACATTTTCCTCCATCAACAAATATGCCACCGGAAGCGTTTCTTTTGATGCATTTTGGGATTTCTCTTTCCGAACCAAGAGAAGCATATTTCCAAGTGTCAAGAATGAATTTTTCATCATTTTTTAGTGGATCAAGTCTCCGTAACTCAACTCCTTCTTCATCTGGACAACTGAACAGTACCAAAACATTTTTAGTCAAAACGTGTTTTAGGTTTTTTATAAACTGACTTCAAAATTGTTACCTGATTTCCAATTTTAAAGCGTCCTCAATTTCCATGTAATTCAAAAAGCAGGGATGAACTTCAGTTATGGCTCCTTTCACATTAACACTAACATCGTATATCATATTTGCAATGATTTTTGGTGTCATCAAAAATACAATGTCGTCCAAATCATTCCAGTTGATTACAGCACCAGACATAAAATACTGTCGGATTTTTTCGGGTATTGAAGCTGTTCCTTCAACAATGTCATTCGGGGATGAAATGCCGTAATTACAGCGCCAATCCTATATTTAAAAAAAAATTAACGTAATAAACTTAGATCATTCAATCAATCAATTATTTAAAAATATTACTAATCATTTGTTACTTCTCTAGTAAATTTGCAAATTATCCAGGTCTTCGAATTTATTTCCTTTCCAATCGTGTAAAATTTCAACTCCTCCTTCCAGCCGTAGTTCAAACATTGGATTACTTGGTTGTAAATCTGGTCAATATATTCAAAATCTAGTTAAGTGAAATAAAATTAATTATTTTAAAACGTTATTTTTTATATTCAATTTACCAAACAGGACACTGGATGCCTTTCCTTAAGCACTGGAAGTAGAACAGATGGATCTTCAACTTTCTTTAAAGCTAAAGTGGAGACATTATTAGTTTTACCAGTTTCTGGAGGCATTTTAGATTTAAAATAAATGCACAGGAAGAAAGATAAGTTTAAAAGGTTGAAATTTAACAGCGAATTATTACTATATGAATATTGAATGGAAGGTAGTGGTGCTTGAATGAATTACAGAAAAAGATAGATAAATATTTGCACGTGAATAAATGTACGTAAAAGCTGACGTTGTACTTTCGATTGGAATGAAGGAGTTAACCTTGAAACAAGTAACACGAGCTAATCATTAATATACCATTGATCCAACGACATACATCGTCATTTACAGTAATTATGGTTGGAATATGAAGTGTATAATCATGATAACACAAATCGAATGGACTACCAATACAACCAAGGTAAAATAAAGATGATAGGAAATAATGAGAAAATCCAATCTCCATTAGAAGACCTCTTTCTGGATCCGGAAAAGGTTTTCACGACCCCCCTAACCGTGATCCCCCGTGTAGATATTTGTAATCA
>JAQIWN010002477.1:0-15708 GCA_034699025.1 Entomobrya cf. arborea Gr-Col-00668 | reverse complement strand
CTTTTTTCAGCGAGCACCAATAATAATTCTATCCCAATCCATGCTTCTGTTGTTTGTGACAGCATGAAGCATGATCATGTCTAATTGCATTAGCCCTGTATAATATAAAACTATAGCTATAGGCAGTTGGACAACATTGTTCGATTTGTACCATAAGAGGACAAGGCAATATTAATTGGTTTACTATAATGTTCTGTCCTTCTGTGTCCTGTGCCTGTGACTCATCGCGATCGCATGACGCTGAGCGAAGATGTTCTATGTAAGCATTAAAATGCATGAAAACATGAGCTACTAGAAACTCAGCACCTACAAAGTACTATGCACATAGTATAGGCTTTTGTCATATATTTTTAGCATTGTTTTAAAACTTCGCTAAGCAGTAGTACAATCGAGATTTTATTCAAATTCGAGTAGCAATTCTTCAAAAAAAATTGATACTGCCCTTTTTTGTTGGTTGCCGTGTTGCATAATATTTGGAAATGCTCATGAAAAATTATGTATGAAAAGAAAAAAAGAAATTTTACGTACTGTTCGCAACGAGAGTGGTCAATTGTGACTTTTGTCTCTAAAGTTCTACCAAATCACTGAACAGAGACATGAAATGAACTTCGATATTACTAGATTCTTATGAAAATATGATGATGATGATAATGATGAGTCGTTGTCAGAACCCGTGACTAGTCAATAAGACTTTGAAACTACGAATATGTGTAGGAGTATTCTGTAACGGAATGCCTTTAATTTGCAATCATAACAGTGTTTATGGAGACGCTGACATTAATAAATATAACCTCTCGTTTTAAAATTTGAGTGAACGTTTTTATGAGTTCCTTGCACGATAGTTCACAGTATAGTTTATCGTCTATTGACACTGACACAAATATTTTAATTCAACATGCATGTAAGTCAAACAACGAAAATAATTTGATTTAAGAAGTAAAACATTTGATTTAATTTGTAACTGCGATTGCGAACTTAGCCAGTATTAAAATGCACCATACAAGATGCTTGATATATCTTAATTCTTATTCAGTAAAACATGAATGTCCAACGTGTGTGATAATAGTGATTATACTTGAATCTGTAAAACTGCTAAATAAAGACTGAACATGAATGATACAAAATACAAAAGCAAAACTAGTGCACAATGTTTTAGGAATAAATAACACATTTGCAAAAAAACATCTCTCCTGAGATTTAGTCGGGGGAATGCGGAGGTTCGGTTGAGAAATATGGGGCGGAGTCATGAGCTAGTAGAGTGTGACAAAAACCACAGACTTTGTAATCTCGGTTTCCTCGACGAACAGTCCGACTAGTACAATCACCACAAAATATTCTGCCGCAATGTTTGCAATGGTGCTACAAAATGTAAGATAAAGCATTTTAATAATTAAATATCAAATTATTGGTAATCGTTTCCTATAAAATTGAAATGCTTGAAATGCTGATCACGCAGCCTGACCGGACGTTTCTCTTACCTTTTCTCGGGTGTCATGAAACACTTTTTTACAAGTTTTACACTGGCCTATGTCATCTGGGTGCTGCCAACGGACTTCCGTTTCTGGACGTCTAATTTCTTCTAATTCAATTTGAAGAGACTTACTTAAAGAAATTAAATCTTTTTGGAGCTCTTCGCTGTTTGTTAATTCTTTTCTTAACGTAGTTATTTTTGCTTGAAGTTCCTGATTGTCTCGTAATAATGTTTCATTTTTATGTTCCTAATACAAATGTTAAATTTATACTTTAGCAACATGCACACCAATTGTTTGGAAACTAAAATAAATATAATATTCATTTATACCTTCTCTTTAGCTTGATCTTCACTTTGCCTTTTCGACTGGTATATTTTACTGCTCTGAGCTTCAGATGCCATTAGTTTAGTCTTTACTTCTTGGATAGCTTTTTCGAGTCTCCTTTTCTCTTCCTCCAATGCATCACTTTTGTGTTTATTTTCCGTTAGCATATCTCTGCAAAAACACAACAAAGCTTTTAATGTTTCTGCTGATGTTTAGTTTTGAGTTTTAGCCTCTTTGTAGAACATTTGATTACCTTAAATTGCATATTTCTGCATTTAAACCTTCTTCTATCGTTTGTTTTTCTTCCTCAATCATTTTCATCTGATCTTTCAAGAATTGGAGTTCGCCTTCCACCATTTCTTTCCCAACTTGAACACTAATTAGATCTTCTCGTAACTTCAAGACAAGCTCCTGAAGCTCCTGTTATAAATCATTTCAGTAATAAGTTCACAAAACTGCTAACTCATTGTAAATAGCTTAAGAATAAGAATCATAAATCAACAATGAATACCATGACGTCGTTCGGAAGGGAGATCGTTTCATTTTGCATTGACAACGAGTTCTTCACGTGTTTTCCTTTCAAGTTATCATTTTCTAACTCAATTCTAGGAAAAACACAATCAAATTTATAAAAAATACGAAAAGTGTGATTAAGTGTGAAGTGTAAATAAAGTAAGTTCCTTAATTTAACAAGAATGTTTTATAGTATTTTTACCTTTCAATTTTGCTTTGAACTGCATCACGCTCATACTGCAATCTTTTTAATTGGCTTTCCATATTGTCAATAGCCTGTTGGGAAGTTGTGCTGACTTCATGAAGCAGCAATTCATACGTTCCCATTTGTGATTCCAGCGCATTAAGTTGGGTCTGTAAAAATTCGAATTTATTATTAAATGATCGGTTTACATGTTATTATAAAATGACTGATACCAATATGTATCCTGTATATATTATACCTGTAGTGTTTGCGCTTTAGTATTACTTTCCTCTTCTATATCTTTTCTAAACTGAGATGACTTGTGAAGCTCGTCTTTTAGACGATCGATTTGAGATTGTCGGCCTTCACAATCCTTACATACAGCTACGCAGGCACTCTGAAATTAATGAAATCTTAATTGAAATACTAAATCACACATATTAATAAGATCACACTTCTGCTAAAAATATTACATCAATTGATGAAGAATCAGATCTACAAATATCTTGTAACTCAGTGAGTTTGGTAATTGCGTCATCAGGTGGGATGTCTTTACTTTGAACTATAACTTCTGTTAATTTGGCTAGCCTTGCCTGCAGTATTTCTAGTGGCATTTTCGAAATTGAATCAAATCGACAAGTAATTTCGTCCCGCAACTTTTGCTGCTGATCCAACCTAAAATGTTTGAAATTATTTCATTAAATATCTCAGTTCGACATACTTCGCATGCAGTGTAACTATAGTTTGCTTTCCATACTTGTCCCTCAGGTCCCGCATTTCAGGTTTTAACTTATCTAGTTCATCTTGAAGTAATGTCTTCTGAGCATTGGCAAATGCTACATACATTTCCAAGTCTGCCCGTGACGATTTTTCAGCCTCTAAACCATTCTGAACTACCCTTAACTACAGCACAAAAATGTTTATAAACTTATAGCAATTCTACTAAAAACTAAATATACTTCAGCTTGGGAAAAAAATCACCTTATCGTCCAACTGTGTTAAAACATCTTGTACATCTTTTCCCTGCAGAAAGTGTGCTAGAGCGTCATTTCCTTTGACTAGTGATTCTTGAGCATTTTGTAAAGCAGCCAATTGCTCATCGGAATTCCGCACTTTTTCCTTTAAAGCGATTAATTCTTCTTCTAATTGCACAACAAGGGATCTTAACATCTCTGCATCTTCGTGAGCCTATTAATCAAAGATTTATGATAATTCAAAAATTAAATCGCACAGTCGTCAGCAGACTCAAATGCAAAATGTTACACTTCAGAATATTTCCTATTTACATATTTAGAAGTGCTAGTAGTCCTAACTTTGGTAGGCTCTTCGATTTCATGAAGACTGTCATTACTGGCAGACATAGTGGAATTAATTTTCCTGGCTAAACTCTTCTTAAAATGTTGACCGACTGATGAAAAGACTGCACCAGGCCCCTCAAAACCAGAAGAAGGCGAAAGAGTTTCACGAACCTCACTTATGTTCGCCTCCAACTTACTATTTACATGTTTTAGTCTATGGATTTCATTGTCGTATTTGGTAGTTATTTCTCTGATGGATTCTATGGACAATAAAGGAAAAGTCAGAATACAGTGTAGATGGTTCATAGTGCAAGAAATCAGGAAGTAAAACCACAAATGATTTTTAGCGAATGACAAATATGCATCGAGAAAAATTAAAGTCATACTACACTTAAACAGTACAATTTTGGGCTCTACAAAGCCACATTTACATCATTTATACAATTTTACACATAGATATTTCACTATACTTAAGCCAGAAAAGGAAATATTTGTGATAATTTAATAATTTTAATGAAATGGTTATTTTCATACCATCATATTTCCGGCGGAGAGCTTTCAAGTCACCCTGGTATCTCTGACGCTCTATTTCAATATCGTTTTTTTGCAGTTCTGCAATTGTTACTTGACTTTTTGTGTCATTCAATTCGTCCTGAAGTTGCTTGATTTGTTCCTCTAGCTTTCTTTTAGCGTCTCGTTCTTTAACTAATTCATCTGGAGACATGAAATACAAATCAAATCTTTCAAAAGAAGCAAAAATACTTCATTCAGGCATATAATCGACTAGAATTTAACACAAACAAACCTTCCTTCTGCATGAACAACTCCTTGAACTTTGCTCTTTTAGCCCCAAAGTCCGCATCTAGTTCCAGAAGTTTTTTGTTTAACTCTGTAACTTGATTCTGAAGTGATAATTCACTGTTATGGTCGACTACAGAAACAAAAATTTGAATATCAATGACATTTTAGAAGACAATGAAAATAATATTATAACACATTAGCCAAGTCGTTATGCCATTATAATCGTACCAAAACTGCCTACAGAAGGCACAGGAGATGTCAACCCTTCCAAGCCGGAAGTAGAGACTTCAAAGTTTCCTGAAAATTCCTCTGTGCTAGCTTTGCTTTCATTGTCAGAAGTTGGCACCGCGCTGTCTTCGGTAGACATGTTGATATGCTGTAATTATTTGACCTTATCGTTGATACTACTTTCACACTGACAACGTTGAATACAACTGACACTGCAGCAGCCGAAAATGTACTACAGCTATATAATTTGACAATAAATCACATTGTTCCAGGAAAGTTATTAGAACGTACTCCTAAAGGAAAAATCACAACCTAACAACGAGATCCAAACAGTGTAAACCATTCTAAAAAGCGGTTATAAAAAGTTGATAATGAGCTTGTTCAATTTACTACATAACAGTAAACAAGATATACTTCTTTCTCCTCTTGATGCCAATATTTACAATCGCAGTGTTTTAAATAAAGACGTGTCTTCAATGAAATACTCTACTTGCACTAAAATGATCCAAACCCAAAACTATCAGCTTTCACTTTGAGACAAACCCTAAAAGTAATCAAACATGTAAACAGAGTAGCATTTAGCACGAATGCAAGTTTTAGTCACGGACAACCCCTATCGAAATTCACTTGGCTTTACTTGAAGATCATGTAGAGCATAATATAATGTCGCTATCTATGATTTATTGTTTGTTTAAAACAAACCAGTAAATGTTGACCCCAAAAGAATATCACGTTTTCTGTAACGCTCCACAATTCAAGTTCTCACTAACAGGATAAATTATGCAACATCATTACATTGGCTTTCAATTAGTCGTATCATTAGTGTAAGGAGACGAGGACGAGACGAGGTTATATCACCACCTGGAAATTATTATTATTATTGTGCTGTCTCACGTTCGATGAATCAGTTTAGTTCACGATTCACGATCCATGACCAAAAAGTACATTATATCCCACACAAAAAAAAAAAATATTATTGCAGCAATTGATGAACTCTACTGACTTCAACTTGACTATCACTTGAGCAAACATACAAAGATGGAGCAAAGAAAGCAGCTGAGGAACAGAGACCTGTGTACTGTGTATTTGATATGTAAGTTGCAAAGTTGTAGATGCTGCAGCTGCAGCGCAAGACGCAAGTAAGTACGTGTTCAAGCAAAATGCAGATAATGCACGAAACTGGCACTCTGGCATACCACCAAACTAACACTGACGATGACGACGACTGACACTTGAATCGCTTGTCTAGCTTTTTGCAAACGTGAGCTGAGCCGGACTCATTGCTTGTCAATTTATCATTCTGATCTTTATGATAGTTGTGTTTCATTCATTCATTCATAATTCCCATGGATAATGATAAAATTCCATGCCAAAATGTCAGTGCAATGTACTGAACTGCTGATAATTTTTTAATGATTATGAAATGAATAAGTTTATATTAAAATAGTTTTTAAAAATACGACTGATTATCCAGAGCAGAGCATGATACTTAATTTTTGGTGATTTCATGGCAATATTGGTGGTCACTGGCCATACCTTTTTCTTGACGTGGATATTGAAAATTGATATTAACCTCTTTGATTATGATTTTTTATTATATAGGATGTTTGTTAATTTGTATGATCTAGTAAATTGTAGAGCTCAGAATTGTAAATCAGAATATATGAATGAAATGGTTAATGTTTTGGCACTCGAAATTGACTGTTAGTTTTTTGCCGATTTGTTTTTGGTCATCAAGCAATTTTGGTCATTTTCAGTCGTGGTAGCTCAATTAAAATAATTGTTAAGTTGGTGTATGATTTTTTTATTTTCGTTTTTTTTTTTGGTTTGTGGTGAAATGAGATCAGAAAAGATTATTAGCTGAACTAAGTAATGAGTCTAGTAGATGTTATGCATGAAGCTCAATATATTAAATGAAAACCATAACTTTCTCCAAATATTATATCCTGATTTCCGGTAGCGCGTTAGTTTTTTAACACATGGTAAAATGATAAGAACACATAGTATCTCGATGCTTTATTTTATGAACACTTGAGTGTGATTTTGCCATTTCTGGAAATGTTTAATTGAATCAATCAAAAAAAGAAATTCCAGGCAAGTTGAATTGACTCTAGAAAAACTAGAGTACAATTATTATATGTGTTTTTATACTTAACCCCGACTAACAAGTAATTTTATTATCTTCTTCATCAACATCAGTTTTCAAAGTTGGTGACATAAATATGACATTTCATCAATTTATTTCATTTCCAGTAATAATTATATACGCATGTAAAGTGGCATCAATTTTTTCATTAAAATAATACAATTAAAAGAAATACATAATAGGTACTTGACAAAACACATTCCAGCACAGCTACAAAAATACCAAATTAACAGCGTGCTTTAAACATATTATACGTGAATCATAGACAATTTTTTTCTGCACAGTATAATTATCTTAGTCAGTTGTCAATAAAACTTGCAGTGCGTTAATATTTCTTTTTATACACAACGACTTATACACTCATTCATTAAACTTATTATGTCTTAAAATGTAACGTTTAAATTATCATTATCGAAACTTCTAATGTAACAATCATTTCGTGGTAAGTAAGTATGCTACAAACGATAATAATAATATTATATGTAACAGCTAGCCATATTAATATTAGAAACAGCACAATTATGAATTACTTTTCAAAACTTGATTCAATAATGAGTTTTTTTTCGGAATGATTGGTTAAGGAAACTAAATTTTAAAAGTATTGCTATAATAATGCAAAGAGAAAACTGAAACTGAAAGTTTACATAAACAAGTTGGCGCATTCTCAAATTCAAATTGAAGCTAAGCATAAGTCTTTTCAGCAGTTTTATACAGTCTTTTTTGCAAATTAATATGGAAATATGTGTGTGATGCCATTTATCATTATTATATCGTGACAAAAGTAAATCATTGTGCAAAATAGCTTCCTTGTTATTAAATAGTTAGGAGTGAAAATTTTTCCTTTCATTAAAAAGCTTGAAATATATGATATTACAGTAGCAAAAATTTGCTTATTGTGGGACGAGACTAACCAATAACCATATTAGATTTCTTCGTAGATCCATAATTCCTAAATCCAATAGCACATCAAGCTATATTACGAGGTTGATGATATTTGCCATTACGCTAAGCAGGTCTTTACACCTTAACACACATAAAATCATATAATGTTTGCATATACCTTGCACAAGAAGTTTTTTTTTCATTTGGTTTAAATTTAGATTATATATTTATAGATCAAAGTCAAAAATTACAAAAATTCTCCGCTACTGAAAGAAAATGAGTTACAAATACGGAGCATGATTTTTTAAAGAACAAAAACAAAGATTTCACAAAATAGTTTTAAAAAAAGAGTACAATGCCCATCTCGCGTACCAGCACAAATGTCTCGGTGAGACTTACAGTTGTTCATTTACCAATTTCAACATTTTTTTCTTCTCAAAAGTATTCTCAGTAACACACACCACGCGGCAGCTAATTAGGCTTAATTTAAAATACCCGTGGTACACAAATGTGACTAATACATTACATTACATAGACGAGGTTAGTTGAGTCCAGGTGGAACTCTGACTTGACTCGAACAACAAAGTGCAAATGAATGCTACACGAATTATAATTATAAAAAAAGAACTCGCCAAAAAAACATATCATACTAGCCACTGCAAATTTTACACTTATTTTTTTCTTAAACCACACTATGGTACCATCATCATATTTACACATGCACACCGCACTGTGCTCTTAAACTATTAAAATATTTTTAATTCATAATAATAATAATTATAATGTGTAGATCATTTCATCATTACTCAAGACATTACTACCATTCAATCAGTCAACTAAACCAGCCATTTTAGCTGTGACTCCAGTGCAGCATTACAATAAATAAACTGTAAAATTCAATCGAGTACAATAGCGACTAATAATGTTTACAAATACCAATAATAAAACTAATTTCAATTTTTCTGTTTTAACACTGACAATTCAGTTTATTACTCACTGGAAATGAGGAGAAGGGTTTGCAGTATGGTTTCGACGCAAATTATTTATGCTTGAGGAATTAATAATAGTGCTTTCAGTAATTATTTGTACGCCAACACTGAGTATCAAAGCAACAATTGCCTTTCTTTGTTCGTTTCAATTTCACCCTAGCGTAATAAGCAAGTTAGTCACCAACCTATTTTAGGTATAATCTTTTTTTCATCTATTCCATCCACAAATATCTACTAATAACGGTAGCCAGTGCTTAAGTTTTACAATAGACTCTAGTCTTATTATGGTAAGTTTATCCACACCTTTGAAAGTCAACAAAATGTTTCACAATAAATACTCTTAAACGTTTATTCCTGCATTTTTCTGATGGTCCATCTTAAAAGGTTGACCCAGTCAAGTCCTCGACTGACAATGAGAAAGGACTTGTAGCATAATTATTATTATTAAGTATTAGTTTAAGATAGACATAAGGAAAACTTATTTTTTAAAGTAATTAATGTGTACGAACATGACCTATTATTCACGACAATTTTATTGTTAATATTATTTGTTTATTCAATACTTACACACCTGGAATCAAAAGCTTCAATTCTATTTACTTCAGATTTTTATTTTCTAATCCACAAAGCGACCAATAATTTAATCATTCGATTGAGGGTGAATTATATTTACTAGTGGAGTTATACAAAAAATTTTAGCTACAAAGACTGATGAATAATAGAAATTTTGGGATTTGGTTCCCGGCGACGAAACAATGAGAGGAATCAATTTGCACGTGCTGAGATGATGAAAAATTACAATGCACTGAGTTATGACACATCCTGGTCGTCAACATCGTGAAGTTGTTCTTTAGCTTCGCTATCTCCACCTTCAGTTTAAAAAAATGAACATACTCGAACTCATTGTGCAAATGAACAATAATCGATAGCATAAAAACATGAATTTAGGACATACCTTCAGTTCCTTCACCCTGCATGTCCGACGTCCATAATGTGAGATTGTCGCGGAGAAGCTGCATGATGAGAGTCGAATCTTTGTAGCTCTCTTCAGATAATGTGTCCAACTCCGCAATGGCATCATCGAAGGCCGCCTTTGCAAGACGACATGCTCGCTCAGCTGAGTTCAAGATCTCATAGTAAAACACGGAGAAGTTGAGAGCCAGCCCTAGACGGATAGGATGAGTTGGTGCCAGCTCATTCATTGCAATATCGCTCGCCGATTTATATGCCACTAGAGAATTTTCAGCGGCTTCTTTCCGGTCGGCAGCGGTTGCAAATTCAGCAAGATAACGATGGTAATCTCCTTTCCTGTTTTTTTAACAATACACCAACACATTGTTTTTAAATTCCCATCTTTTCCCTCCAGGTGACTAGGCTGACTAGACAAAGACTACACTAGACAAAGACTATTGAAATTCAATGGCTTCAGTGGTGCGTCCACCAAAAAAAGCTTCACTTACATCTTATAATAGAACACTCTGGATTCTCCGGTGCTAGCACATGGGATTAAGTGCTTGTCAAGGACCGTTAGAATGTCCGAGCAGATTTCTTTCAGTTCTTTCTCAACCTGAGCAATAAGCACACCATTTAAGTTAAAAAGGACTCCGATTTCATTGCGCTACGACAATTAAAATTCTACTGTGAAAAATCAAGTTTCTACCTGAGCGCGATATTGACGAATCATTTCGAGCTTATCTTCACCACCCTTGCTCTCTTCCTTCTGCTCAATGGATGAGATGATTCTCCAGGATGCCCTACGTGCTCCTATAACGTTCTTGTAGGCTACGGAGAGGAGATTTCGCTCCTCAACCGTAAGTTCAACATCCAGACTAGCAACTTTCTTCATTGCCTCGACCATTTCTATGAATATGTGTAAAGAGGATTTTCAGTTAACATATATCATAGCTAAGACCGTTCTTCCTAAATTTTCCCTCAGTGGTATGAAATGCATTGCATCATGCAATTTGCATGAGCTATTTTTTCCATTGCCAAAACAAAACGATTTCAGATTCTAGATATTCGAGTTCTCCAGTTATCGAGTTGAATTCACAAAAATTGACATTTTCAGTAATTTATTTACAATTTTCTAAATTGTAACCAATTAATTCAACTTATCGGCTAAATTGAACGTTAATTTAACACATGAAAAGATCGTATCGTACAATAAGCAATTTGAAAATAGTTTTAGAATCATCACCACAATAAAAATGCTTTATGAATTTTAAAATGCATTCATTTTTTTTAAATGCATATATATTCAGCCGGTATTATTTCCCGTTTTAGGAAGCTCCTTTAATTTTTCATTTGGCCGCCACGCATTGTTGCATAAAATATTAAAGTTTTTCTCACAAACTACACCAGCTGACGTCATCTTTTCACTCAACCAACAGTTTCATATGAAAACTATAACTTCCAAGTGCACATTTTATAAATGCTAACTTCATGCATATATTATGCCGACTAGATCACCAAAGCCTTTGGCTTTAATTTTTAAAGCAACTATTCAAAAAATTACCCATCTATAAAATATTTCATTATATACAATCACATATTTAAAAAAAATGAATTATACATATAAAAATATTTTTCATACCATCGTATCTTTCAGCTTGCTCCGCCAACTTAGCTTTGTAAACGTTATCCTCGCGGTCCGACATTATGACTGACTAAGTTTTTTTTGATAACTTCACTAGTTAATAAGGTACAAAAGGAACCACAAAAATATTACAATAATTAGCACAAAATACAAAATAATTCCTCTCTACTCCGTTCACCGTCTCAATTTTTTTATTAATTTCTAATTTTAACAATAATATAATAATAAATTATATTATAATATTTTTTTTTCTCTACCAACCACCACAACAGCCCTGACTGACTAACACTCGTCGTAAAATAGCAGAGTAGAGTGTGTCTGCGTAATGGTCTCAAACTCTCAACTCCCCGTTTTTTCCTTGTCCCTTCCCTTCTGTCTTCTGTACTGTTGTATTATATAGCAGCAGTAGTAGACTTGCACAAGAGAGATAGAGCGAGAGAGAGAGAAAAGCCGAAAAATTAGCTGATCAAAAAAGACACACACACACACTCTCCTTTTTCCAACCAATTTTTTGACACTATTTTTTCATAAAAAATTAATACCTTTTTTTCTTTGCACAATCCAGAAATATTTTTCAATTTCAAAGAATTTTTTTACTTCCTTCAAGAAAAGGAATAATATATAATTGTTTTCCTCAAAGATTAAAATACTGGCTGTAAATTTATTTTCTACGTATTTTTTTTTCTCTGTCTTCCTCCACAGTTTTCAGCAGACAGTAGAAACTATACTAGTAGCTATGCCAGCTATTGTAAAACGCCGTCCGTCCGTCGTCGTCGTATCTTTTAGTTGAGTTTGTATGTAGAGCTAGTAGAAATAATATAAAGTAGCCCTTTTTTCTATATGCGTTCCACACAGTCAAGAGAACTCCGCTTTTTAGAAGAAAAAAAATATTGTAGTAGTAGTCACCGCCGGAGTAGAACTAATAATAGTAAAGTCAGTGCTGACATAGGATATATATAAAATGCAATTTTATGTAGTTTAGTAAGTATACTAGCATAATATCAGTATTATAAAAGAGGAGAAGAGTGCGTGGTCTGGTCTGGTCTGATGATATGATGATGATGGTGGTAGTGGGTATGGTAGAATCTTGGTAGTTTTTGGTAGTAGTCGTCGTTTTTGTGTAACTTGTAATATAACTGCCGAATAGACGAGTAGGTAGAGAGAAGTTTGGTATTAAAGCAGCACTACCAAAAAAACCCAACTGAACTGACTGACAGTAAAGTAAGAGTATGTGTTGTGTGTGTGTGTGTATTATGCTGTCACTGTGATACCTATCCGATAATCCGATATGTATTCTCCAGAGAAGCAACATAAAGTATTACATTCAACATTTTACATTTTATACATAGTTACTACAAAAAACTACAAGAGAGTCAGAGTCAGGGCGACAAGAGAGGCGATCAGAAAAAGTAAGAAAAGGAATAGTAACTGAAAAACCAGCATAGCAGCACTATTTCCCTGTGTATTATAACCTAGTACACAGCGGCATCGCATATCTCGCATCCCATTCTCGGCAGTAGAATAATATGTGCACACAACACACAAATTTATTTTTTTCCCTTTTAATATACTTTGTTGGGGCAATGGAAATTCTGCTGACTGACATCATACAAAAAAAATAGGAAAACCAGCCTGAGCTGAAGCTGAGTAGAGAGTTTAGTTCAGTCAGACTATGTAAGTTTTATAACATAACATAGTTTGTTTGCTGGCTTGGCTACATGAATGACGACGTAGTAGAGAGAAGAGAGCATACTTTGTTTGTAGTACATAGTAAAAGTAATAGTAATACTCAAAATACCGACTACCGACATCGACAGCACAATACTACCAAAACTACCAACGCAACACCACACTACCATAAGTACATACTCGTCGTCATCATCACAAAATGAAGAAGAAATGTAAAAGATACTTTTTGAGCATAGTCATACATAACATTTATGTTATAAACTTTTGCTATAAGGGTATTTTTCTCCTTTTTATTTTATGGCTATAAGAGAATATTATGTAAAAATGTACCGCTGCCATTGCATTACATTACCATGCCAGCCACTACGCTACTACAGAGGAGAAAAAAAACATAATCTTAGCGTTTTCTTCGGCGGAGAGCTACTACTACCATTACCATCATATATACTAGTTTATGTTGTGTTGTGTGTATACATTGTATTTATTATTGCATTATAAGTGGTGGCGGTGGTGGTGGGTGATGGAGGAGATAGAGAGAGGTTCTCTGTAAAGAGGAGAAACTATGTTAGCAAAATATGCTGCTGTACCCAATGCCAATAGCCATACCCATACCACACCGACCGACAGTCTATCCGATGATTATAACATACCGAATTTGACGTACTGAATATTATATAGTGGAGGAAGATAGTAGTACAATGGAATGATGTTCGTGCATGCCGTATTGCAAGTCCGCGTCCTCGCAGAAATAACATCTGAAAAAAAGAGAAAGCTTCTTGAGGCGATAATATTCCATTGCTTTAATTGTGTCTATGGTGATGTGATGATGCGATGGCATTGTGGGACTGTGTGACTTGCCGGGTATGTCCCCAATTTCGGGCAAGTACAAGAAAGAGAGAGAAAATCAAAACTTGGGTTGGATTGGATTCGAGTTTTTTTTTAAATGGAGGTCAATATTTGATAATTGTTAAGGAAACAATGGAACAATCACGTATAGATGTGTGTTTAATTAGAGGCATTGAACTGCGGTGTGGTGCGGTACATGATGTGATGTTTCTTGTGTGTAAGGCTGATAATATTACGCAATTTGAAATCACTCCTTTTATTGTAGCCCATTACAATCTTGTATATATCTGTTTTACTACAAGTTCTTTCATTTCAATGGTTCAATTTCCTTTTATGTCTGCTTGCTTTGCTGGCTTTTTACGTTTTGCTCTTATGGTCTGACATAATGATACAAAATAGAATTAGAAAGCTTACTAATGTCAACTGTACCAGCAAAGTTTAAGTACACTGTCATTGTTGACTACTTGTGTGTAACGTGCTGGCTAAAATAATAACAGCTTCTTCGCAAGTCCAACTCACTTTTTTGGCAGTCAAAGAAGTCAGACAGGCAGGACAGCGCACAGCGAAAACGAACGAAAATATTCATTGGAGAAACCAAAGAGTGATCAAAGCAGTTTTCCATGCTTTTTTCTTGCTATGTCATCGTCATCATCCTTATCCTTCCATTGATCCTCTTATTCACTATTACATTGGCTTTATCTTGCTGGGATCTTGCGGTCCGTAGTCCGTTTGCCTTACCGATGATACCGTCGTGCAAAATGCAACATCATCAATGTGCATGTACATTGTTGACACATGATAACTTCATGATACGCAGTTGTTGTAGTTAGTACGTTTACATCAAAGAAGACTCAGCGGATGCATGGCAAAGCAAAGCAAATTGCAGGAAGGATGCTTTGGTTTTTTTTCTACCGAGTTCAACCTGTATCTCATGAAATTTTACTGTTGACTACTAAAAAGCATTGTTTGTCTGTCTGTCTAGAAGTATAAGTTTATTGGGCTGTAGGCATTTCTAAACAATTGACATTTCAGTCAATGTCATTGTTACGTGACGTATATAAAAGGCTCAAACGAATATATACTATGTTATGCAGCATCATCACTTGAAGGTTATGCTACATTGTTAAAACTGTCCCGGATTGGAATAATCTTAAAAATATAGTATTATTGTAACTTCTTCCATTGTTATTACTATTAATACACATTTTGTACCGCATAAATGCATTGTCGTGTCCAGTTCAAGCAAACTTTATTCTTTAAAAAAATCTGCTAAAGCAGCGAAAAATATCATCATTGAGAGACAGAGAAAGAAAGAACCACCATGGCATAGTGTGCTCTCTCTTTTTATTATTATCATGCAAGTGATACAATGTACAAGTCAACAAGAAAAAGAGTTTTTTCCTACCACGCTTATGTCACGCTAATAGTAATCGGTGGGTCGGTCGGTATACAACAATGTTACTACCGAGTAATGTAAAGGGATAGGTTGGAAGACGAGACACGACATAGGATGTAAATGGCAGAGCTGTAGAAGTAGTGGAGGAACTCGTTGATATTACATTTACAATATACAGTGGGACAACAGAGAAGCAGAGCAAACTCTATTTGAAAGAGAGCTTCTGTGAAAAATCCTCGTGTTTTCCTTTTAGCTTATTCTCTTTAATTCATTTTGGTAGATGGAGGAATAGGGAATGCAGGAAGAATGAAAAGATGATGACGCTAAGCAATGTATGGTTTACT